>SNQJ01S0017096.1:188374-200206 GCA_010110895.2 Picea sitchensis | reverse complement strand
TGAATGCTTAATATTTGATGACATCATAACCAGGTTTGGATGCCCAAAGATCCTTATGAGTGATCAAGGCACATATTTCATAAATAAAAAAGTTGAAGCCCTGACTGAGGAATTTGCAGTCCACCATCATAAGAGCATGCCTTACCATCCACAAGCAAATGGGATAGTTGAAGCATTCAAAAAAATCTTGGAGACAACGCTAATGAAGATTTGCAGTGTGAACAGGGATGACTGGGATTTAAGGGTATAAACAGTACTTTGGGCCTATAGAACCACTAGCAAAATAATAACAATGCCGACCCCTTTCAAGTTGGTGTATTGATCCAGGTGGATATTGGTGGCCACCCACCTTTTCCAACTGGCTCAAAACAATTTTCTGGCAATTTTGGCAATTTAGTATTTTTAGCAGTTTTAACTTCCGGGGCCATTTTGAGGGCCTAAATGAAGGTTTTTTGGGATCAAACCAACTCAATAATATCCTACTACATTATTGAGCCCCCAAAATGATTCTCCTTGATGATACCTTTCCAATGGGCTATCATACACCTAAAACGGAGATCGTATGCAAAAGTTACGACCCCGGTAAGTTAATGTACTAACTTACCCAAACGGGGCCCACATGACTTTTGGCGCTTCATCTCCTAGGGTTATGTTTTTGGATGTCTAGGGTTTTTTGGCATTCTTGTTTATTGTAAAAATTCCTTCAGAGCCTCATTGTAATCATGTTCTTTTGAATGCGAGTACCCACCACATCTCTTCTCAGAGATAAGTTGCCACCATTCTAGCGAGTCTTTCACTCTGTACTTTTACAGTCTCTCTACATTTCTTTGATTAATAGAAATCATGTATTACTGTATATCTATGTTTATGGTTGCATCTATGATACATTTCTATTATATTATTGGATATCCGCGATATCTCTGTGCATTTATTTATTATATCTCTGCTCTCATTTCGTGTCGAAAATAATTCGGATCATGTATGGTCTTGAAGTCGTTGTCCCAATGGAATATCTGGTACCAAGCTTAAGAATTGTTTCTTTTATAGATATGGATGGCACTCGCACTATTCAAGAGAGGCTCGCACAGTTGGTCGAACTAGAAGAAGACAAATTTATTGCAGGATTTCATCAGTAGGTTCAGAAGGAAAGAGAGAAGGCCTACCACGACAGACACATCAAGAACAAGGCATTTAAGCAAGGCGATATGGTATTGGTATACGACAGTAAGTTCATGAAGCACCCTGGAAAGTTTAGAATGCATTGGCTTGGGCCATATGAGGTCACCTATGTGATAGAAGGAGGAGTTGCACAATTGAAGACTTTGAATGGAGAAATGAAAGAAGGTTTAGTAAACGTGAGCCGATTGAAATTGTATTGTGACAACCAGCTGCCTCGTAACTCTCAGTAAACGCATACCAAAAAGGGTCTAGGTACCAGGTGCAGTTGAAACTGGGTACCAGACACATAAAAGATAGTTTGCACAAGGAAGGAAAGGTGGCATAGAGTTGAAAGAAAAGGCTGCACTGCGCAGTATGAAGTCAAAGTAAAACAAAAAGATGAGATTTGAAGTACCTCAGGACGAGTCACAGGTGAGTGTTGGGGGCATGTTGGCCCTTGGTTATGAAAGTAAGCGAAGATTAAGGCAGAAAGGGTGAAATGCGAATTACGCAGAAGACACAATGACTGTTACTGGGTCGAAGTGAGCAGAAGAGAAAAAAATACGGAGCGAAGTAAAATGAAGCAAGTCATTGGACGGGGAGATTGAGGATGACAGATCAACAAGGAAGAAGGATCGTGGACAACTCAACAAGTGAAAAAATCCACAGTTGGACGCTTTGGAGCACCGTGTGAGAAGGAAGGAAAGATAGGCTAGCAAAGCCCTGAAAATGCATATCAAGTTGACCTAAGGTTTTAGACACCTAGGGTTTTGGTATCTAGGGTTTTGACACCTAGGTTTCGGCCTAAAGTTGTCGGTGAGTGATTGTAATGTATAAATAAGAACCTAGATGAGGGAAGAGGGTTCGTTCTAGTTTTGTTATTGGCATGAGAGATTATTGAGAGAGAGAGAGAGAGAGAAGTGCTAAGCATGAGAGCCTTCTGGTATTGTAAGATATTCAGCTGGGTGCGGAGATTAGTCCTGCAGTTGGGTGCGCAAGAAGGGGAGAGATAGAGAGAAGAAGAAAGAAGATCTGCTAGCTGAGAGCACAAATAAGAATTGTATGCTTCATCTTAATATATTATAAAGCAAATTTCTGTGGAAGTATCCCTAGAGAGAGGGTGAACCACGTACATCTTGTGTTGTGTGTGATTGATGCTATGTTCTTTTCCCTTTGATATACTGTTATTGCATTACTATGTTAGATTTGATAGATAGTTGTGCAGAGTAGATCTAAGAGGGTACTTGATATGTAAATGCTGTGTTTTTCTTGTATTAGATCCATTTGATATTCCCCTTGCTTGTAGACATATCTGTCCTTCAACCCGCCATATCTTCTCCGGGTGAGACTGCATCTACCTCACAGGTGTTGTCGAAAGGGCCAGTAGTTAGGGCTTGTTGGTGCTCTCTTGGAGCTGAACCCTGGGTCTGCCCTTGTGCCAATAGGCTGCTAAGTAATCCTCAGTTATGATCAATTGGAAGGGGACATTACATTTAATCCTCAATGAGAAAACACTCCTAATGAAGAACTTGTCTTGAGGTTCGAAACATGGACATTCAAATTTGTTATGTGCCTCCTCTGAAGTCTTAATGGATAACATTGATAACAACATAAACTTGAAAAATATAATCTATGCTCTTAACCATTAGGCCCACTCAATTTGTATGCAATTTTACCTTGATAACATAACATTAAAGAATAAATTTCATAAAATTTACAAAGTTTGTAAAACCAAGAAGATAATATCCTTTAGTTCAACAACATTTTGTGAAATTTTAGGACAATTATAATGAAACATTTGCTAAATTTCACCAATATTGTGAAATTCTATGAAATGTATTGTATAGAGGGAGTGGGGGAGATGCCCAACATTTCCTTCCCCTCCAATAGGAAATTACTAGCATCATCTTGCTAATTTTCCAAAATTGCCTAAAATTGGGCTAAAATTGGTCAAATTTGACAAACTTTTGCTAAATTTCTATTTTCTTTTTATCTCAAGCATGGATAGAGGGGGAAACACATTAATTTTTTCCTATTTTTGTGAAAATTTGTGCAATTCATTACATGGAGGGAGAGGGGATGATTCTCAACATCTCCTCCCCATCTCAGGGGTGATTACCAACATCACCCCCCATGTAAGAAACTTTATAAAATTTGGAAAATTTGGCCAAATTTCATCAAATTTTAAGCATAGGGTGTGGGTGGGAAAGGGTTGTGGGAAAAATTATGAATCAGACACCTCCCTCCATGCTTGAAATTTTAAAAAGAAATGGGAAATTTGGAAAAATTTTCCAATCTTAACCAAATTTAACCCAATTTTTAGCAATTTTGAGCAAGGAGGGGGCCAAGGGGGGTGGAGGGGGAGGAAACTTTCAAGAATCATTGACCCTCCCCACAAGCAATAAATTTCATAAAATTTAACTAAATTAGACAAAAATTTACTCAAAGTTTAGTAAAGCTTTGCAAAATTTTATTGAATTAAAGGAAATTATTTTCTTGTTTTTTAAAAAACTGCAAATTTATGAATTTTTTCATTTTTGTAAAGATGCGGAGGTTAAATTTTGTAAATTTAAGGCGATATTTTAGCCATTGCTCAGTCTTTTTCCTAAAACAATAAAACCCTAAATCCAACCATTAAAAATAAGTGATACAAAAATAGCCAAAAAACCCAAAACCATTAAAAATAAGTGACACCTTAGTCCTTGTGGTGTAGAGCAGTCAGTGAGGGAGTGCGCTGTTAAGAAAATCTGTAAGTGAAGTCACCGGTTTGAAGCCTCTGGGGACACCTCAAATCCAGGCATGTTAATGGCTGGTGCGGTCCATGCCGGGTGCGATCCCCGGTTGATTTTGATGGCTTAGATGCCCCTGGGTCATGGCATCTCATCCACAGGCCAATCCCACAAGTCATGGATATTTAGCTAACAAAAAAAATGTGACACCCAAAAAACTAAAAAAAACAAAAAAATAAAAATAGACGATGAAAAAATTGGAGCGTTGAATCACCTAAAAATTTAAGAAAAGATGAATAAAATAACAAAATGGTGTTAGTATATCAACACAAAAAAAATTTAAACAAATATCCCGTAAAAAAAAATGGATATATATCATTATCATCATTATTCAATAAAAATACAAGTTTTAGGAAACTCCATATAAAATCATTACTAGGACATTGAAAAATATACACCCTCTTAAAAAAGTGGTCATGGTTGCATAATAGAAAAACACATTTCAAATTGTTTTAGCTAAATTAAGTAGATGTGGACCTATAATTCTAATTTTAATGCAATGATTATTGTGAAATAAATAATTTTATTTTGAATACGAAGTTGTATAAATATCTTTGCATAAAAGAAAATACTATAATTAAAATAGTCATCATTTTCTTATTCTTAATTTGTTATCCAATTTTTTTTATTGAAATTGTGTTAAATAATATTCTCATTTCATTATAGAATATTATAAATGCATTTAACTTTATTTTTTTAATTCAAGAGATAATGTTTCTATTAAAATATTTATAAACATTAAAAACTGATATAATAATGATGATGTTTACGCCCTGTTGTGCCAGGTACCAATGACTTATTTTTTTCTTCTTTCATTGTTTAAAAAGTCAATTCATAGCTTATCAGTCCCTCCTATTGTTAATAAACCAATGTGCCATGATTTGCCAAGTTTTGATGACTATGAGGATGTTTTCCCTGAGCAACTAGCTGTCCCAGCTATTGTACTAATCCCCTCATCCATTAATAGTCAAATGGTCATTGATTCACCTTTTTATGATGATTATGAAGATAATTTCCATGAAAAATCTGTTGAAGACCTTGTATTAGAAAAGTACCCTTCCCATCAAAGAAACAATATCTTGTTTCAACCCTCATGTCATATTTTGTTGCTGAAAAAGAAGAAAAAGATGATAATCTAATTTTAGAGGGTGAAAAACTGAGAAATTGGGACCATAAGCCAAGCTATGATGAATATCCCTCACAATCAGAAGATAAGATAGAAGAATTTAGTTTCCCAAGCAGTTCTAATTGTGATGAACTACCCTATCAGCCCCATATTCCTCTTGAAGACACAAGCTCAGTTTCATCAAGCAGCCAAGATCAAATGCCATGTGATTATATGAGAAAGGTTGAAATTAAAGAAAGACAAGCATCACTAAGCCTTTTTCTAGTACACCTCATGACTAGGAGTGGACCAAGGCCATATGCATTGAGGATGAATCAGAAAATAAGCAAGCCACACCACAACCAAGCACAGTGGAGGAAGGACCTAATGCAATACTTTTCCTTTTTACACAAAGTAATGTCGCAGGGGCAAGTATTGATGATATTTTTCAGGATCCATTTGCAACCTATTTGCAAGCTGAAAATGGGCCTAGGCTCATTGATTTCTTCAATGGAAAGTGTATTGCCAAATGTTTCTTTGATGTTCCTTCAAGTAAGAATTATCTCTGGTGCTTAAGGATGCACATTTCAAAGCTTCAAACAGTTGAAAAAATGATGAAATGGCTTCATTGGTTGTTTCATGTAACTTGAATGCTTCATTTTTCCAATAATTAGAGTAGGTGTGTGCAATAAGATTGCTAAACAAGCATCATTTTTATCATTTTTTCAGTTTCAGGTTTCATTTGCATTTAGTTTCAGTTGAAGGTCACAAATCAAAGCAGATTGCAGAGGTTAAAGGTTGGGAGCAACCCTAGGATAAGGCATTGAAACTACAAGAGTTCTTAGAGCCTCACAGGGAGGACTCTATCCCCCATGGAGCCTATGTTAGCACAAGAATTTGTAGCTAGAAGAGGCCTAACTATCTGAGTTTTGGGTTTTTTCTAAGTGTTAGTTTCCCCAGTGGTAAAAGGCACTATCCATTGTACAGTCAAGGCACTTAATTGAAATGGTTTTGTCATCATGAAAGACTACAAATGTCTCTGCACACTTTCAAGATTGAAGGTGATGTGTTTTTGGCAATGCTACCTAATATTCACACAGACGCAGTGTAAGTGGCACTACCTACATGCGCTGCGTAATATTCTGGCAGAATACTAATTGTGCATAGTTATTTTACGAGTTTTGAGTCATTAACTTGAAACTTGGATTCTGAACAATTGAAAATTTATTTTTGAAAAATGGAAGAGTTTTTGTTCATAACATGCCAAATAACAAAAACCTCTTTCAGGTTTTCAAAATGTGTTTTGGTTTGAGAGATATATTAGATATAGAAGTAGGCGCTGTGTACTCTGCACAGTGGTGCTGCGTACTAATTTCCTGTAGCGTCACGGTTTTGATATTCGCCTTGTTGGGAGGTTGCCACATGTCAAGGAGAGTTAAAATGACTTCTCAAGGATCAATTAGATGTCAAGGGACACCTGCACCTAAGATTTAGCTCCAGCAAAGGCCTCGTGCATGAGGTGGAAACAATTTATTAATGACTTCCAACAAATTCCTGAAAATCAGTAGTTTGTTGGATTTTTGTCTCTTTGACTGTTGCCACCTATCTCCAAGTCTTAGAATCCAATGGAGGAGATGGGATTCGACCTCATAAGGTTATTTGGATGCTATTTTCTATTTAAGGAGGGAGATATATTTTGGAGAAGGAGGAGGGATGAGCCAAGAGAGGCTAGAGAGAGTAGGAATAGGTTGTTTTCTGTGGGTGTTCATTTGTAAGCCTGAGGGCCTGTTGTAATTAACATTTATGCCATTAGAGATTCATCAGTGTTTCTTATCAGACGTTGTGTTCATTGTTATAATTCTATATTGTCATCTTGCTTGAATAATATTTACATATTTTGAAGATCAAAAGATGCCTTTGGTTAATGAATTCATGAGCTGCAAAGGATTTGTGGTAATTGCTTGTTAATCACAGTTTATTGTTCAATCACTCTTCAATCTATATTACAGAAAGGATCTTTGTTATGTGGTTATCCTTCTTTTTTTTTACCTTCTATTCTTCTATCCATCTTTGCATAATCATTTTTTCTAGTAGGCAACTTGATTTCCTTTGATCTGTAGGATGTTATGACTCCATGCCCAATGGAATGTATTTGCAGTAGTCTGATACCCTCCTTTTTACTCTCCTCTTGCTGATCCACCTATTCAAACTATTTTAATCCACTTACATTTCTATGTGACCAAGATTACTCTCATTTGCAGTCTCGGAGTGACTCTTGGAGTGTTAACACAACCAGTGTTGGCGAGTTAGTATTTTCTTCCCCAGCACTGAAAAGTTCCCAACACTTATCAACATATCGACTCAAGCTTTGTGTATCGACGACCATGAAGTTTTTTTTCACCGACACACCAACATGCATTCGAACATCTCCTCTTATACACATGTTGTTGTGTATTTGATGGATTTTACTTTATGTATCAACGTAGATGAGATTATCGTCGCTGAAACCTCGACATACATCCGCCCATCATCGTTGAATCATGTGGAGACCAACCACTTTCCACTTGATATTTGTGTGTCGAAATGGTTTAGACGATCATCACCAATCCACCTGCCAAATTTAAATGGTTTAGACGATCATCACTAATCGACCTGCCAAATTTAAGTGATGATCATCGATACATGCTTTTCTTGCATCGATTTTTGTGTCGAGTAAGAAAAAATGGGTTATAAAACCCTGACAAGGCTTAGCTTTCGCTATTGGTTACCAACGAGAAGAACTCAGAGCGTGTTTGAAAAGGAATCCATGTGAAAACAACACTCAACAATTAGCCTACTTCTCTCTCATGTGTCGAGATCAAATTCCAAGTAGGAACCATTCCATCTATTCCATGTGTCCCTTCCATGATTTTAGTTTCATTATTTCTAATATAATGTTGGCACTAGGAAGGGCGAGCTGACCCTAATCTCGTAGTCCATTGTATTCCTCCATGACCTTCCCTAATCCTACTGACCCCTAAATCTATACCATTACTTGGAACCTCTACCCTTTCTTTGGTGGTCCCTAAGCTCTCGATAGTTGTGGTTACGAGGCCATAACCTAACCAGTCCCCATCCCCATTTCAATTCAACTCTACGTCAACCTATGGACTTTCATTGGATATTCCAAACCTGGACCTGAACCATTGCTAAACCTAAACAAGTGTGACAAACTCCATGGGACGATACCACAATGACGCCCTCGATCCATACTTATCCATAACTCGACATCAAAGTTGTATCGACATTAATAAAGTTTCTTCCACCGATACAAGGCTCTCCACACCGACGAGGTTTAATTATTGAACGTCGATATATTGTTGTCTATATCGATAAAGACCTTGTGATCTACGCCGATAAATGTTCCCCTTTGTTGGAAACTTTCGCGTGATTGATGTTGGTTGGGGTCTTCACCATATAGACGCTGATATTCCCTTTGATGTCTATACACAATTAGTCGATTCCCCACTTTGACACTTACCCGAAAAATTGGTGAAGCATTTTCACAATGTCGATAGAAATTCCTTCTTTGGACACCGATAGACCTCCCCATATTGGCATAGATGATCACTCCAATGCCGATATAGGTAGGTATCAACACCCAAATTATGAACCTTTTGATTTGCTAGGAAAGCCTGAAAATAACCCAAGTGCATAAATTAAGACAATCCTTCTATTCTTTCATTTAGTTGCCTTTATGAAATGATAAGGATGTGATGATATTATCTAACAAGTAGTGTTTTTGGTGAACTGAAGTGAAATATATTTTGTATATTTATATATGTTGCCATGAAAGCAACCATAAAGTACCAACAAGGCTCCTATGGAAGAGGCCTCTACAAGTGGAAGCATTCAGGAGGAGGAAATATATCCCCCAGGACCCATTTATGATGACACTAAAGGGATTATTGATAAAGAAACATCAATCAAATGGGGTGAGGTTTACCAGATGTTCAATAATCAAAGTTTTCCTCAAGGGGTAGAAGATGGCTCTGACCTTAAGGTATTCAAGAACATAAAAAAGTCAAAGATGTGTAAGGTGGCAGTGAAAGCGATAGTGTTTCCCTACACATAAGTCATTTTGTGGATAGTGAGACATGTGAACTTGGAAACTAGGTACATTCTCAATGCCAATGACCACCCAATATCATCTTTCAAAACAACAACTATAGCCTCCTGCTACCACCTGGATAAAGGGGAATTATCATTGGATGAAAATCTTATTAACATATTCCCACTTAAGTTGAAGGATGTGTTTAAGGTCTGGTACAAGCTCAACAAATCGTTCAAATCAAGGCCTTTAGGCGAGTACCCAACCAACTTGTTGATAATTCCTTACAATTATGTGGTGGCGGTGTTGTGTAGATGTATGGGGAACCCAATGCTTCAAAATTCCTGATGACTTGGGAACCTCTCATTTAATACATCATCGATGTCGGGTCAACTTTCTACTAGGATAACATTCTATCAACATCACTGGAAGAAGAAATCAAAGTTAAAGAAATAGTCTCACAATAATTTTGTAGGTTTCATATGTCCTCTTATCTTCTATACGTAGTATGCATCTTCCACACATATCTAAAGATGGGTTGGGCATGGAGGCCAAGCGACCCTCCAATCCTCATTTACTGCAAGGTGCTTTGAGAGCACAAGTATAGGATGCAGTATCACAAAATATGTGATCACTTCCTAGCTCCATTGTTCCATCTTATCTTTGAGTCACCAACACCTTGTATGACAGACAAAGCACAAGTGATAGTCCAAAGGATAAGATATTGGTACCTCTTGGGATACGATACATACTTGAGAATATACAAAGCCACCAAAGCTCCACATTTTCTTTCGAGATTCATCCTAGACAATATGGTTTTACAATAGATTGCTTTTCAAACCATGATTCACGAAGTTGGTGAAACTCTTTACAGGGACAAAAAGGCCATATGGCCTCCTTTTCCACTATGGGTTGGGTTGTATTCCTTCAAATACGTTAAGGAATCCTAGGCCAAAGTGGACATACTCACATCGTTCCACTTCGAAGAAGAGATATTCCAAAGGCATGATCCTCTGAAGGTGGTAAAGGAACATTGCCTCAGCCACAAGAATAGATGGGAATACAAAACAAACAACTAGGAAGAAGAGGAAATTCACTGTCATGCCTAAACATACCATGAGGTCATATTCAGGCGAAATTGAAAACCACTGGGCATAATTTGAGACGAACAAAGAGCCTGAGAGGCCCAGAAGGAGGTGATGAAGAAAAAACAATAACATCCATGATGAAAACAACTGCAACCACAACCACAAATTCAACTTCTGAATCAACAACGACAACAACAACAAAATGATAAATAAAAATAAAATTCGTTGAATCTATTGAAGTAGAAGAAAACAAAAGGAGGAAAAAAGTCGAAGAGGAAGAGCATAGAAAATAAAGGGAAACCAAGGAAGCAACAACGTCCAAGTGGAAAAGGAAAAAGGAAAAGGTGCAAAAGAACAAGGAGGATGCGACTGAACATAAGTGAAACTAAGAGGAAGTTGCAACTAAGGCCACAACTAAAGCCAAGAAAGTAGTGGAGGATAAATCAACAACTGAATCCAAAGAAGCAGTTGAATCCAAGGTAACAACAGAAGGTAAAGAAACAAAAATGAAGAGGGCAGTCGGCGAAGCAGTAACGAAAGAAGCAAAGGAGGAGACAAATAAACGGGATGAAGAAGAAAAGAACAATGATTCTTCTCCCATGGATATAGATATCCCAGGGTCATCAAATGAAGCCCCACTTACTGATGGGAAGTTCCCACTTGACGAACTTGGATTGGGACTCTTCATTCCCTTTAAGGATAGAAAGGTGGCCAATCTAAAGACATTTCGATTTGACAAGGCCTCTGGTAGAATTGTACAACAAAAAACAAAGAAGCTCTCAATCATCGGGAGAGCTCCCCTATCAGTGATTACAAAAACATCGGTGACAGAAGATGTCAAGAAGGACCCAATATCTATTGCATCTGGCGGTGTTTCATTCACAATGGCATCAGAACAAAACCTCAAATACCTGGTCCACAAAAATCAATAAAAGGATGAATGGATCAGAGAGTTGGAAGACAAAGTCATGCGCAGAAAGAAAGATAAGGGGAGCCTCAAGGAATTCAATATATGTGCAGAAAAAGTTAGGACAAAACTCCATGAGATGTCCATAGACATGTATGCCAAACTCCAAGTCTTCCAATAATCGTCAGCACAAATCACAACTTAGCAAAACTTGGTACAATCCAAAAAATGCAGAGTTCATTGCAAGATACCAGATATAATAAATACACAGAACATAAATAAAATGCTAGAAATGGTAGAATAATAATCTCCACAATAACATAGAAATAATATGAGAACAATAACTGAAATAACACTTTGATTCAGAAAGCAATGTTCACAGGCCTCTTCGAGGGGGCAACCTCCAGTTGAGCAACGCTCTATTACAATAATCTCCAAGCTAAGGTTTTCATACCCTTGACCCTTATTTATACTAAATATGTCTATTAAGAGAAGCATCTATAGGAATATCCTTCTAGAAGAAGAATCTTCTATTAGGTCTTCTTACATCCACCTTATTCTATTTTATTGAAAGGCCTTATTAATATTGACCTTTATTACATCCGAATACATTGATATACCTATGTGCAGGTTAGGACCTTAACATGTCCACCCCCTTAAAAACAACCTTGTCCTCAAGGCTTGAGATGTGGAAA
>SNQJ01S0017096.1:167152-180809 GCA_010110895.2 Picea sitchensis | reverse complement strand
AGCAAGTGAGGTCTTGCGTAAACTTCAGACAATGAGCTATAGTAAAGGGTGAACAGGTGGAAGACTTATATAAGAGAAAAAAAAAGGTATGTTATTAACATCGGGTTTCTAACAGGCTGAGGAAGAAGATGTCCAAATGCAATATCATCTTACATCCAAATACAAGGCCAGAGAATGCAATAATGCAACAATAAAGCATTTATCATAGCAGAATTGCAATAATTCGAATGAGTCGGTCGTTCACAAACTCTCTTAGCATAAGATGAAAACTAGACGGAGTAAGAAGAATTTTCTGTCATAAAACAAGAAATCTCATATACAGATGCATAAACTGAAAGCTAGGATAGCTGCCAAAAAATTATAGTTGGGAGCTTTGCTCTACCATCGATGATTACAAAATGGCAAAAATGCCTACATATACTCTTTCCTTCCTCTCGCCCAATAGAGGCGTCTCATAATTTTCAATGGGTGACGTCTCCTTAATTAAATCTGTCCTTTGTCCCCCTGTCATACGCTTCTTTAATTTAGCATGGTTCACGCCATGGGGTAGCTGAGCCCTTTGAATGTTGAATTGGCGTGTGCAGGTTCCTCTGGCGAGTTCAAGACTCGACGTGGCCTTCCTGAAGAGAAACGGTACAGGGGACCCTCCCAGGTAGATTTTCGGTCGGGACCTCCATACTCTTCAATAAATGATTGAGGAGAGGCCTCAACCACCCTCTCTTCTCTGCATTCATTCCTGGCAGCTACTGGGATTTCACGTCGAATCGACGCCCGAAGACTGTAGTGCTTCCTCTCTTTGAATCTGAATTCGGTGCCTTTGGCTTCCCAGTACAACCCCTTCTACTCCCTAGGGTGATCATGAGCTGTGACCTTACACCTATCTGCCAGAGTGTTGTCGGTGTTTTGGGGTTCGCAGATGAGAAAGGATCAAGACCTTTCTCTTTCAAAGTCGCGATGGGCGTAATGGTCGCCACGCGTCCCTCCAAAAAGAATGGCTGAAATGGATTTTCGGCGCTTTGGGACCCTAGTGGCCAAATGTCAAACACAAGCGCCCCTCCTCCAGGTCTGTTCTCTTATGACCAGGCGCCAGAACCATGGGCCCGATTCTGGGCACCATCGAAAATTCGGGGTTTGGGATTTCAAAATGCAAGAAATGAGGGGTGCCCGCTCCCCAAAAATCCAATATCCGATATGCCGACCGGATGCCACCTATCCCAGTTGGATCAGATGGTCCAGATTTGCTTTGGCCCATGGCGCTTCCCCTTGCTAAACCCTGAGCAATTGGTCGGTCCCGATAACCCGATGACCGTCGATCTGTTTTTATGGATGGATCTCGGCCGCAGATGGAAAAACTTCGCCCGCCCGCTTGACTTGCTGCTGTCGGGAAATTCCCCATCGGGAAATCGACACTTACGAGGTCATGATCCAATTACCTCATGGATCCCCGACTCCCGATGCCACTTGACGTTGACTCCTGCGAGGGTTGACCCTTCCGACACCTGTCCTCCACTACGATCCTTAACCCCATCGGGAAATCGCGTATCAGGATATCGCGATTCCCGTTGTCATGTGCACGGGACTTTCAATTCCCCGATCCCCGACTCTTCGCTTGATGTTTGACGCGTGTCCTGTTGAGATCCATGGCTAAGATTCCCCGTCGGAGTTTCGAGACTCAAAGGGTCTCAATTCTCTCGATCCTTTAAACCCCAATGACTCTAGTATCCCGATGACTCCTATGGGACTCCTCCTCTGCTCACCAAGACTTAAACTCTGCGCAACTTCCTGAGATCTAACGGCAGACGGGATTTCGTCAATCTTCTCTGTGAGATCCTGACCATCCACTTCCTTCTCAACTATCTGCTACGAATGCTGGTCCTTCTGCTGCTGCATTTGGGAATTTTGTGTGCAATTTGCAACCTGGGTGCTTCTGCGCCTAATGACAAAAATAATCGCTAACATTAGGCTCCATGGGGGATAGAGTTGTCCCTGCGATGCTCTAAGAACTCCTTCTGCAGTTTCAGTGCCTTGCTGTTGGGATATGGAGTCAGGCTCAAAATATCCTGCTACTAAAAATACAAGCCGAAAAATAAAAGCAACAAAATAAATCTACATGCTCAAAGGAGATTATTTATATACAGTCCTAATGCTAATAAAATATTTTGCACGGGCTAGGTGAAAGAAAACTTCCACCATAGCCATTCAAGCAACTTCCTGGATAGAAGCTCCTTCCTTCTGTCGATGATCACCAACAGATAGTGTAACCGTGATAGCAGAATGGCTACACTCTTCAACTTCTCCTCACAGGGTGAAGTTGATATGGAATAGGGCGGCTCCAAGGCATAAAGGACATGCCACTCCATGTATTCGCCGACAGGGTCATAGAATGAGTGGCGAATTTTGGAAAATTGGTGACAGGCAGCCTCCTCTGCTACAGAGTTGCTCACATGTGATTCACTATATTTGATAAGCACAGCTGAGTGGACAGCTGACGTAAGCTCACTGATCTCAGGTGGTAGCTGCTCGCTGATTGGCTCTGGACAGGAAATATCTTGCTCCTCTGGTTCTTTCTCCCCCAGGTCCGATTCGTATTCATCATAAATAGGGACCATGGGGTGGTTCTGTTTGCTGACTGGCTCTTCAGTATCTCTATAGTGATCAAAAGTAGGATAAGCTTGTTGCTCATCATCACTATAATATATATCAAAAAGGGGTTGTCCTTCATTGATATGATCCTCCTCCAGAACAGTGATCCCATCAAAAACTTCTGTTTCAGGGACAACGGGACCTGCTGCTTCTGGCTGCTCATACATAATCCTTTTCTCTTTAATCCCAGGTAAGAATATATCGTGAGAAACCCCCTGGGGGAAAAGAGAAGAAACCTCTTCCACAACTAACCCCTTTTTTAAAAAGAGAGGGTCTTCGTCATCATGAGCAAAGCTGCTAGGAACATCCGCTTCCACCCGATGCCCAGGTAAGACATCTACTATAGACCACATCTGCTCTATAAACTCATAATTTTCACAAGAGGCATGTTGATCATTATGAACATCTAAAAGAGCAGGTGCATCTGAAATAATGTCAGATGCTTCCGTTCTAGGGATAACATAATTAATATCATTCAACACCTCTATTTTTTCATGGCAAATGCTTTCCTCCACAGTAAAGGCCTTATCATGGACATGGTCTTTAGGGCCAACAGAGGCTTCATGAAGCGAACAAAACTCCTCACAATAGTTTTCAAACAAGCAATCAGCTGTATAGTAGTCTTTACAAAATGAATTGAAAGTTGTATGAAAACCTGTTAAAGAGCGGATGCTCGTAGCGGGAAGAGATCGACACCACTCGAGAGCAACTCCCTTCAATTAAAACTTGAAGAGCTTAATCCAGACATCCTCATGCGTGATATTGTGTCGACGAATAGCTTCATGGAAGTCCAGTAAATGCTCAGCTGGTTCCTCCAAATCTTTTGCATGAAACTCAGGGAGGAAATCTTCCCAAATGTCTCTATCAAGAAGTGCATTAGGAAAACCAACTATCTGGGAAAAGTCACAGAAAGCAAACCTTTGAGCCATAATTTCCTCCATATCGAACCAGTCGAGTCGCCAATCAATCCTTGAATCATGGAGTCGCCAGGTGAAAGATGCGCAACTTCAAATGTGCCTGGTCCTTGTTCACCATCAAAGGCCAGATCTTAACGTTGTCGATACCCCAGGAAGCTTCTCAGGCTGAGAAAGCAGCTGCTGAAACCTTCTCGAGAAAGCTCCTCCGGGTCAGCTTTCAGGTGTTCTGATAGTAGCCACAACTGAAACAGTGAAGGGGAAACAATGGAGTCGCCATAGTGGAGTCGCCAGGTGCACAGTAGCAATCTTTAAGGGCTCTGATGTCTGATGCACCTTCAAAATCAGAGGCTCAATGTCGTTCTGCCTAGGGAAAATCTTCAATTCCATCCCCGACAACGACACAAGAAATGTTGGCAACGGAAGTCACTCCTGGATTGCTTGTAGGAGCAGAGCCCGACGCCCATCAGTTTTATGTCACGGTTATTCATAGATGGGTGATCGAATGGCAGGAAACTCAAAACAATAGCGTTCCAACTCTGAAACTAGGCCAGGTATGCATGAGCAAGTGAGGTCTTGTGTAAACTTCAGACAGTGAGCTATAGTAAAGGGTGAACAGGTGGAAGACTTATATAAGAGAAAAGCAGAGGTCTGTTATTAACATCGGGTTTCTAACAGGCTGAGGAAGAAGATGTCCAAATGAAATATCATCTTACATCCAAACACAAGGACAAAGAATGCAATAATGCAACAATAAATCATTTATCATAGCAGAACTGCAATAATTCACATGAGTCGGTCATTCATGAACTCTCTTAGCATAAGATGAAAACTAGACGGAGTAAGAAGAACTGTTTGTCATAAAACAAGAAATCTCATATACAGATGCATAAATTGAAAGCTAGGATAGTTGCCAAAACATTATAGTTGGGAGCTCTGCTCTACCATCGATGATTACAAAATGGCAAAAATGCCTACATATAATCTTTCCTTCCTCTCGCCCAGTAGAGACGTCTCATAATTTTCAATGGGTGACATCTCCTCAATTAAATCTGTCCTTTGTCCCCCTGTCATACGCTTCTTTAATTTAGCATGGTTGACGCCATGGGGTAGCTGAGCCCTTTGAATGTTGAATTGGCGTGTGCAGGTTCCTATGGAGAGTTGAAGACTCGGCGTGGCCTTCCTGAAGAGAAACGGTACAGGGGACCCTCCCAGGTAGATTTTCGGTCGGGACCTCCATACTCTTCAATAAATGATTGAGGAGAGGCCTCAACCACCCTCTCTTCTCTGCATTCATTCTTGGCAGCTACTGGGATTTCACGTCGAATCGGCACCCAGAGAATGTAGTGCTTCCTCTCTTTGAATCTGAATTCGGCGCCTTTGGCTTCCTAGTACAACCCCTTCTACTCCCCAGGGTGACCACGGGCTGTGACCTTACGCCTATCTTCCAGAGTGTTGTCGGTGTTTCGGGGTTTGCAGATGAGAAAGGATCAAGACCTTTCTCTTTCAAAGTCACGATGGGCGTAAGGTCCGCCACGCGTCCCTCCAAAAAGAATGGCTGAAATGGCTTTTTGGTGCTTTGGGACCTGAGTGGCCAAATGTCAAACACAAGCGCCCCTCCTCCAGGTCTGTTCTCTTATGACCAAGCGCCAGAACCATGGGCCCGATTCTGGGCGCCATCAGAAATTCGGGGTTCGTGATTTCAAAATGCAAGAAACGAGGGGTGCCCACTCCCCGAAACTACGATATCCGATATGCCGACCGGATGCCACCTGTCCCAGTTGGATCGGACGATCTAGATTTGCTTTGGCCCATGGTGCTTCCCCTTGCTAAACCCTGAACAATTGGTTGGTCCTGATAACCCGATGACCGTCGATCTATTTTTATGGATGGATCTCGGCCGCAGATGGAAAAACTTCACCTGCTCGCTTGACTTGTTGCTGTTGGGAAATTCCCCGTCGGGAAATCAACACTTACGAGGTCGTGATCCACTTACCTCACGGATCCCCTACTCCCGATGCCACTTGACGCTGAATCCTGCGAGGGTTGACCCTTCCGACACCTGTCCTCCACTACGATCCTTAACCCCATCGAGAAATCGCGTATCGGGATATCGCGATTCCCATTGTCATGTGCACGGGACTTTCAATTCCCCGATCCCCGACTCTTCGCTTGATGTCTAAAGCGTGTCCTGTTGAGATCCACGGCTGAGATTCCCCGTCGAAGTTTCGAGACTCAAAGGGTATCAGTTCTCTCGATCCTTTAAACCCCAATGACTCTAATATCTTGATGACTCCTCCGGGACTCCTCCTCTACTCGCCAGGACTTAAAATCTGCGCAACTTCCAGAGATCTAACGGCAGACGGGATTTCGTCGATCTTCTCTGTGAGATCCTGACCGTCCACTTCCTTCTCAGCTATCTGCTACGAACGCTGGTCCTTCTGCTGTTGCATTTAGGCATTTTGTGTGTAATCTGCAACCTGGGTGCTTCTACGCCTAATGAAGAAAATAATCGCTAACATGACCCATGACGTCACCCAACGTTTTGGACACTTTGGAGGCAGTTGTGTGCCAAGTGGCATGTATGGCAAGATCCAGAGGCCCAAGGAGGCCTAATGTTTTGCTCCTGGAGGACAACATTTCCCTAAGAAGGCCTAATGTCACCCTAAAAGGGCATGACGTCAGCTTTACAGCTTGATTTAGGGTTTTATTATGACATTTAATGTAAAAACTAGATATTACATGTAACTGGCCATGTTGGCCTTTTTGACCTAATTCTAGTCATTGATATTGTATAAATAAGGGTTTTAGCCCTTGTATTATTCATCATCTTTCACTCACACTTAGTAAGGTCTCAAATTTGCACCCTATCTAGGGTTACTTGGCTGAAATTTTAGGCGCACTTGTTGAGGAAGGCTAAATTTTGGAGTATTTTGGCAAGTTTCTTGGTGGAAGTGTTCAACTAGGGTTTTTCTTGATGATTCTTGATGTATGTAAGTAAGATTTCTGCAATTCTTCTTAATTGAATGGTTATAGTTATGTTTATCTTGCACTTACATTAACATTATGAAATTGCTTGTTTAAAACCCTAGGAAGTCTAGCACATTTTGTTGTCCTAGCTTTAAAAGCCTTCACCTACTAGATCTTGTCAATAAGCTGATTTTCTTGAAGCCTTTCCTAGGGCCTTGCCATTGCAACACCCTAGTATTTATTGCTTCATCTTAGCCGTCATTTTCTTCATCATTGAGTTAAAGAGGGATTAAATTCTATTACTGCCTAGGGTTACCTACACCTTAGTAGCTAGTTTCCCCCAGGGTTTGATAGTTGGAGCCTTGTGTTACCAACACTCCAACTATTAATCTCTCTTTTATTTGACTATCCTACTATCATCCTTTTCCTTCAACATTTTCTTCCATATCATTGATTCCATTTTCCCTAAAAGCACTAGTCTAAGACTTATTATAGAGTGATTGATCAAAACAACCATCAAAATCTACACCTTAAGCTTCCTACTAACCATTTCTAACATTAGAATAGCCTAACCTACTAACATTATTCTTGATGTTACTAAAGTAAGCTACAACCATATTTTGCAACATTAAAATATTCTAAAAGCAATTGAAAAATTTGATTAATGCATTGCCTTATTTGCTTCTGATGAATGCTAGTGTTATGACATTGATGATTGATTATTCTTGGTCATTTTGAAGCTTTTCTAAGGCATTTATTGTGAAGTGTTGTCTCATAAACATTTCTACTATAATTTTCTATTTACTTCATCATTATATCAACCAATTTCTTTTATTGAGAAAGTTTGTGGTTTTATGAAGTGCTAAACGACAAGTTGTACTTGCAAAATATATAGTTTCTTGTTGCTTTGTTCCTGCCAGGTACACCTTGATATATTATCACTTCATTGGTTATAACCCAAGGACTTTCTGATCAATGGTGAATTGTGAGAGGGGACCTTTTAATAGCCATTTCTACCTTGCCTTCTCAAACCCCCAGGTCACCGGGGACGTCTCCCTTGGGCCTACAAACCTAAATAGAAAGAGGAATCTTATTGAGGTGACAGTGATAGGATAACCTCAAGTTACACCAAGTTGTTTTCCTTTTACCTTTCCTTTTATCAAAGTACAAATTGTGCGATAACATTTTGGTGCCGTTGTCAGGGAACACTGAGTCCATTATCCTCAAGACGACACTTTTTGGTAAGATTTTCCTCAAAATTATTTACTTTACAAAGCTTACCTGGTGACTCCACTGAGGGTGATCCCCTCATTCCTTTAATAATTTCAAGAAAATTATCTGGCGACTTCACAAATGACGACTCGTAGTGGACATCAGTACACACTCTCTTCCACTGCTGTAATCCCTATTACCACTGTAAGTCCTCCTAAATGGTCTCACAAAGAACTTTTTTTCCCTTTGTAATTAACGAACACCCAAGGAGGATTACATGATCTCCCCAAAGAGGCTGATTTCTGGATACCTAATTTCTTAGGAGAAGTAGGATCTTATGGAAACTCACATTAGGATAAGTTTTATGACGAATATGAATTTCACCAATCGGGAGAAGAGAACCCTGACACCTTCATGAGGCCTTTTGAAAGCTCACTCATCGGGAGTGCCAGAGTCTGGATTAATGGTCTCCCGAATGGAAGCATCAAAACTCCTGAATATCTTGAATGAGATTTCAAGGACAGGTGGTGTAAAAAAGAAAGTATGGCCTCCTTTTACTCTCAATACCTTGAAGTTTGCAAACAAACAGACGAAGACATTAGGGAATTCAATGGTAGGTTCAACACTCTCATTAGCAAACTTCATCCCGATTTTCTCCCAAAGAGTGTTGTTCTCCAACATTACCTTAACTCCTTTGAAGTAACTTTACAATTTACCCTCAAGGATCGATTACCTACAACCCTAGAAGAAGCTCAAGATGCTACCTGCCATATTGAAGAGAATCTTAAGTTCGGAGGTGCCATCTATTAGGTCAATGTTTTTAACAATGATGCAATCTGGGAGATAAATAAGGAAAGCATGGGGGGACTAGAGCATAACCTCCTAGAGATTCTAGAGGTACAAAAAAATACTTTCCATAGAAAATGGAGCACATGTTTCTCAAACATGAAAGATTCCTTAAATTTTTCAAAACAACATGAACCCTCTAAGGATATAAGTATCTCTTAAAGAATCACCCAGTTAGAAAGGTCACTATCACAAATACAATAGCCACTTTCTATGAGACCTCCTCAAACAATAAAATCTCATGCTCCAAGAGAACAAATTTGTGTGAACACTTTGGACCTACAAAATGTTGCAAGACAAGAAAATGATCCTAAACCCTGGTCATGCAAGGACTCCTATTTTCAACGTTATCACCCAAAGGCTACTCATGAGAAACCTAATTTTGTAGATTCCATATTCACCTTGTTCACGCCAAGTCAAACCCAATAAAATTAATACATGAGGAAGCCTAGTATTGAATACTTTGGCCAAACAAATGAGAACTCAAGGGTAAAGCTTTAAAAGCCCCAGGTGTATACTGGTAGTCTCCCCAAACATTTCCCAAAACCTGAGAATAATAGGACCAACTTGAGCACTAGTATAACCTATATCCTACAAAAGGTTAAAAGGATTCGTGAAATATCTGAAATACCTTCTTTGACAAAGCAAATCCCAGATGACTAGCTATCATCCAAAGAAAATTCCATGCTATTACAAACTGGTCATTTTGAGAAAAATGAGCAAACCCTCTTTTAGGGACATAGTGAGTACATCTCAGTAGATTCATGCTTATTTCAAGGTTGGCCCACTCTTACCTTGACAAAAGAAGACAATATTAGTAAGGGAAAGGGTAACCAAAATATTCCTAACAATCACGAGAACAATATTGCACTAGGTAATGACGAGGTGTTGCATTTGCACAAAACATACATAAGGGATAGTGCTTTGGTGCGACCCCGCCCCATCGTTCTGGAACAAGAAAGAGATACAAATTGGGGTGATTATCCTGATGATTCATCTTACATATCTGAATACTTGGATGATTATTCTTCTACACAATAAGATGACTATTTGATAAGGTTTAGAAGGAAAGGAGTTGGCTTCGTCAAATGGGAAAGGGATGATATCAGAACTAGTAAAACACATGAGCCAACTAAAGAAAGTATTCTTGTATTTTCCCTTGATGATTTGCCTTTCGCTTCATAGGAAGACTTCGATCAAATACAATGGCCAAAGAAGGAAGAGTATCAACAACTCCTAGACAAATACAAGGACATAGAAGTTTGGACTGTCAAATTGTTAAATAAAGAAGAAGATGAACTGTTGATCAAACCATCCCAATAAGAAGTCTTCATAGCAGGACCCCACCCTCCTTCCTCAAGATAATACACCAGGGTTGTACAAAAAATAACCAGATTCAATACCAAGGATTACAAAGAGGGAGATATAGTCTAGATGTGGGACACAAAGAAGGGAGAGCCTACTAATGTCAAGGGAAGTGCACAATTTTGGCTTGGACCCTTCATAATTTGAAGAAATTCATTTAATGATGCCTACTATTTGTCTACATTGGAAGGAATAAGGCGCCCATTACCAGTTAGCAGACAACTCCTTAAACCCCATCAAGGGGAAGAGACTTGACTTCACAGGTAAGTACAGGTAAGTAGGTAGGCATTTGCATTCATTCTATATACCATTTGCATTTCATGCTAGAGTAGTTGTATTTCCATTTGTATATATGTTTTCTTTCATTTTTTGTACTATATATGAGCTGAGGGTGATATCACAACCCCAAATGATTACTAATAATCCTATGTTGAGATCAAGCAGGTCACATGTTATTCTAGAGATGCTGAGTTTCTCATGCACTCTACGGTAAGCACATGTCCCTGAATTGGAGCCATATGTTATCCCCTAGCCTAGGGATAACTAAGGAGATTATGTCTCGAGTCCCATCAGTCCCAGACATGGAGTACCGAGATCTATATTGACTTAAACCTGGACATGGAGGGCCCATCCTTCTTCTTCTTCAGTGCGTCCACCTTGTTAGCAGCAACAACATCCATCCCATCGGCCTAGTCCTTTAGTAGCAGTGGGTCTTGCTCCATGAGGTAATGGGTCCGGGTATCATGGTATGTGTCACACTGATTCTCAAAACATTTGAATATGTGCATTTAATTCTTTTTACTTCTAACATGTGCTTAGACCTTATGCCTTTCCAGTTGACTACACTTGGGGGAAATGAAAGGATTCCCTAGTAATTTGTTTCCCATAGGGTTTGAGATGCCACTGGGGGGGTTCATGAAAGGTCATTGTTCGTTCTCACCATACTTAACACTTTTCATCTTCTTACCTCTCATCCATCCCATACATTGGCTCGGGTATTGGGTTTTCCAAGCTAGCAAACAGTTGTACCTTACCTTGTGGGAAGAAGGGGCTAAAGGCCCAAAGGGTAAAAGTAGTTGGAAAAAGATAAAAGCCAAAAGAATGAAACCTTCATATGCTTCACCCATGGATCCCCAAGAAAGCAATAAAAGGCTTCTGAGCAAGAAACAGAGGGACCCGTAAAAATAATAAAATCAAGACCTAGTTGGAGGATAGGGGGTCTCATCACGAGCCAACCTATTAGGTCCATGGGCATGTAGTGGTATGATACTACCATTCAGCTGGTCACCACTCCAGGGTAGTGGATCTTGGTGGCATATCCAAGAGAAAGGGGTCTCATCATGAGCCAACCTTCTCATTTCCGTGAAATGCTTGTGGGTAACATTTTCACCACTGGTCACCACACTAGGGCAATGTCCCATAACTAGTTTCTTGAAAGAAAAAGAAATAATATAAAATATAAAAGGTATGAATGGGCTTGGAAACATTTGCATCCATGACAAGGTGCAACTTATCCTCTTCATAGGCATCCACAGGTAAGCCATACATTTCCATGTCATCATTGGACCCATTTCCTAGGCATCCCTTACCACCTCATCCACTTACATGTCCTGGATTTGTCCTCAGCCAGAAACAATCCACTTCCAATGAGAAATAGCCCAATAGGACATCCTAGCATCCCCTCCAAACCTAGCTTGTAGAATAGCATAACGTCTTTGAACACTTATCTGGGAAAGGGGGTTTCATGCACATGTTTAAATAACTTGATTATTATATGTGATTCACATTGCTCTGATCCTTGTGACTTATGAGCCCATGGAGGGTGTACTTGTTGATGTTGCAGGGCCACACCCGATGGACAGGTACACATGGGGATATGATTAGTTCAAACCTCCATAGGGCTAAAATTCCACCAGATAGATGTTGGGACCCTAGCCAGGGGCAGAGATAGATCAAGGGTTTGCACCAGAGAGAGAGAAGGACGTCCCATCAGGGACAACCTAGCAGGCCTAGACCCAGGGGGTCTTTCCCTTCTCACCATGATGTAGGCCTTGGAAGGCCCATGATGTCAGCCATGTGACCCATGATGTCACCCAACATTTTGGACACTTTGGAGGCAGTTTTGTTCCAAGTGGCACGTGTGGCGTTAGCACTCTGTAATTTCTAAGGTTGAGAAATAAATGAACAGAGGTAACTATTTCAGCAACTTTGGAAGCTAGGATCTAGCCCTACCAGCTTCAAAGAGGGCTCTTTCTATCAGATTTATATTTGTTTGAGTTTTAAAATGTTAGGCTAGATATGATAATATAGGGTTTGGTTTTTTAATTGTAGGTTTGGAATAACAAGGGAAGGCCATTGGGTAATGGAGTCAACTTCTGAGATAAATTTGGAAGATTAACACAACAAAGTATTTTTTAGGGAACGGAGGAAAAATAAACACAATTTCCAGCAATAAAAGGCATTCATATGATGGAAGGACAGAAATAAGAAAATCCCATTACAAATGAGAACATCTAGGATGAATTCTCAAATGTAACATTAGAAGAAAAATATATAGATTCATGAACAGAGCAACATATACAGAAGAATTATGAACATGAAATATTTAACACATGGACCAATATTCACTGCATGAATGGAGCATTAGATAAAGACGAATTCCAAACACTTACTCTCAGTCAAATACTAAAAAATAATAAACATTAATGGAAATGAGCATTACAAAGGGAAAACTCACTGAAAATAAGCATTGTGATGAATCTATGCTATCAGAAACACTCTCTGTTATTAAAGTTCCTGAAAAATTGCATAACTTTCAAATAAATAGGCATGCCATACTTTTGCCATTCCAGCCCCCCTTTTACATCAAAAGGCCTCCAAATATAAGATCCCATCATCACAATAGGCTGCCAGAAATTCAATTATTGTTGCCTATAATCATGGATCTAGTTATATTAATGGAGAACAAATCCCCAACAACTTTACTAAAAATAATACATTTGATTTGACAAAAGATGATAGATCTGGAGAAAAATTAGAATATGAGGGTGTGGTTAGTTGTCAAGTTACAGGTACATCTGGAAACCAATTTGATGAGGATTTGTTTATAATCTGTCTCTGACTTTCACTGGTGGTTGTGTCTTTTGAATTATTTGCCTCTTGAAATTATGAAAAATGAGGTCCAAATAAGTCTTCGATTCTCCCACTTTGAGATAGTTGTATAAATATGGGGGAGGTTTTTTTGGATCAACTTGTTTTGAGAAAAAACCTCTCTTAGGTTTTTGAAATTCATCTCTAGCTGTCCGAGATATTGGTTTGAAAAAGATGTCTCCAACAAGAAAATATTGAATCCCGAAATGTAGGGATCCAATATGCTTTCTATTCTCTCAATATGTAATAGCTATGAGAAATCTGGGAGAGGTTATTTTTATTTGGACCGTGATGAGAAAAACCCTCTTTCGGTTTCTCAAAATACCTCTTGGTTTGCACGGAAATAATCTCGGAAAATGATTGGTCGAAATGGGTAAAGAACAGTTTTTGAATTTGGGAAAGTGGTTTTCGGAGGGGGAAAGTGGTATTCCGGAGGGGGGGTGTGGGGTAGATTGGTAAGTGGTTTAGGAAGGGGGGTCCAAAATCATAGGAGAGTGACATGTGGCGTAGTGGAAACCACTTTTCGAACCCCTCCTTGTTAAAGTTTGGATGGCGTG
>SNQJ01S0017096.1:125238-138013 GCA_010110895.2 Picea sitchensis | reverse complement strand
GATGTAATAAAGGTCAATATTAATAAGACCTTTCAATAAAATAGAATAAGGCGGATGTAAGAAGACCTAATAGAAGCTTCCGCTTCTAGAAGGATCTTCCTCTAGATGCTTCTCTTAATAGACACATTTAGTATAAATAAGGCTCGAGGGTATGAAAACCCTAGCTTGGAGATTATTGTAACAGAGCGCTGCTCTACTGGAGGTTGCCCCCTCGAAGAG
Source organism: Picea sitchensis (assembly GCA_010110895.2). NCBI lineage: Eukaryota > Viridiplantae > Streptophyta > Pinopsida > Pinales > Pinaceae > Picea > Picea sitchensis. The sequence goes on along the minus strand of SNQJ01S0017096.1, from coordinate 137,794 downwards.
GCCTGTGAACATTGCTATCTAAATCAAAGTGCTATTTCTGTTGCTATTGCGTATATCATTTATGTGTATTGTGAAGATTATGCTGGATATTTTACTATCATTCTGTTATTTCTAGCATTTCATTTCTATTCTGCATATTTTATATATCTGGTATCTTGCACTTTTACTTAAAAAATATATTACAAAATATAGGAATTATGTTGATTTGTTCAGATCCTTGGTGTTAATTTTGTGGAAGTAGTTGGTGACTCATATCTTTGACTTTGGATGGTTGCTCCATGTTGACTCGAACCTCAAACTGTATTTACTCAAGTAAAGAAAACAAGTCTTCCCATCTATTTTTACCTGGGATGAAAATCTTGAGTAACTTTCTGTATATCTCATCCAATTCAGTATACTTAGCAAAAGTAGGCTTGGTGATGAAGATATGTTTTATATCATGCTGAATGCTCAGGTCTAACTGTAATGTCTCTAGGAAAGATTTACCAGTAATTCTTCCCTATATCCCTGCAAACTTGGAATTGTCCTTTGCCACTGCAGTGATTTTCTGTTTGTAATCTAATATGGTCATTATCTTGTCATTTAGTACTAATAGTCCAGGGATACCTTTCTTATGTAGTAATTCAATCTTACTGAAAAATATTTTCACTCCAATGTCCATCACCTGAGCCTTCTCTTCTAGATGCAACATCAATCCTTTCTTGGTTAGGACTTTCTTGATCTCAAGGATGGTCTCTGTCATGTCTTCAATTTCCATTGCCTCTAACTCCTGCTTGATTTTGGAGTTCAGGAATCTGATGAGTTCAATGGCCTCTATTGGTCTTTCTCCTAGCTCTTCTTTGATTTTTCCAATTGCTTCTCTGGCCTTCTGTACCAATTCATTTTGTTCGAAGATGATCTATATGGATGGCTAGATTTATGCCATAGACTTGTTGATATCCACCCAAATGTTTTCCTTAGCTTGGGCTAAGGTCTTTGCCATGACAGTCTCTTTTTGTAGTAGTTGTAGTTGTTGAGTAAGTATTTGAGACTTGTGCATTTCTGCACGGTGATTAGTTTGGAACATAGACTTTATCTCCTGGAGGTTTTTTACTTCTTCTTGCAATTTTCTGATCTCCTCCCCCTAAAGGGACATGTCTTCCATAGACTTCACAAGTTACTTAGATGCATATGGAACTTGCACTGGAATTGCTGATGGAATCTCTATTGATGCGATTGCTTCTGTTGTTCTAATTCATGTCAAAGGGACTGCCTGTAGTGGGATAATGACCATATGCACACTCTGTTATTTCTCCTTTATCAATTTATCCATTTCTGCTTCCATCTCTCTTATCTGTGCATTCTGTTCCATGATAAGATTCAACATTTCTTCTTTGTGGCCTTCAATCTCAACCACCTCTTTTTCTTGTGAATATTTAGTAGTTGAAACCTTCAGTTGCTTTCTCAAGAGAATTTTTCTTCTTCACTAATTCCTCAACTGCATTGACATTTGGTGGGTCATACCCATTCTTCAACACTAATTCTTCAAGTGATTTGATCTTGTTTTCTTTAGCCAAAGAAGATATTTTTACCAACTTCAATTGGGACTAAATGTTATTCAGGGACACTTACAATTTTGAAGAAGTCAATGAGGTGTTTGTCAAGGTGGAGAATATCATCTCCCTGGTTTTCTTGTGCATATCCATTTGGTCCATTGGATGGAAATCCTTCGCATCAAACTCAAAGGAAGTCTTCTTGTAGTCAGAAGTTGTCTTGGGATGAGGAACTTGTTCTTGCAGGAATTCCATCTGAATTCTTCCTTTCTCTTTGTAAAATGCTGACAGTAGTCTATGTTGAGAAGTGGAGGTATGATTCCATAACTGAGCATATGTGCTGATGTTTAGGAGTTCATTCCTTTGCTTGATCTGTTTGTACTTGTCAAAGATATTTGACCCTATTTTCTCGTGAGATGAATCTGCTGACAGAGTAGTGTCTGTTCATTTTTTAGATGAATATGTGGACACCATGAATTGGCTATCTTAAAATTTTGAGGAATATGGTCCCTCCATGACTATGGTGGACTACATTTCTCCTTCTTTGAGCAGGTCTGGTGTATGACTAGTTTTGGCCATTTTTCTGTATACTTGGAATTCTTCAACTGACACCTATGTGATTGAAGGGGAAACCTCTTTCCTTGCTCTCTTTTCTATTTGTATTTGAGGTGTGTTGGTATGTGAAGCAGTGACAGGGGGACGTTGTTCTTTTGTTTCCAACAATGTGTTCTCTTGCCAATCTGTCTAGTTCATGTACTTTTCCACCTCTGGCTTCTGTATGTGAGCATAAGGAGTGCTCCTTTGTTTGACTCTGAGCTCTGAGATGACACCAAATGGGTCATAATTCCATGTGAAAAATATGAGTGAAGCTCATCTGTTTCAGGAGGTTGTCTGCCTCTTCTCCTGCAACTTTATTGTTGCATATAAAAGGGACAATTTGGGTCTTGATTCTGAGCTGTTGTTTCTTATTGACTGAAACAAAATGGATATCATCATATTTCATCATATGCCTGATGTATTCCAGTGCAAATATCCTTACAGGGAGATATTTTGGTAGTTTGTATGGTGGAAACTCACATCCATACACTCTTATTTCAGTGTGGTTTTGATATAAGTACCAATATCCTGTTTTGGATAGATTAAAGAGGTGAAGGATTATCTGAACTTATTCATTGATCCTTGGATCTATTCTGCTGCTCATTATGCAAACCCCTGGGTGATAAAAATGGTCAATGAAATCCTTGAAGCTGAATTCAGTTGAGTTTTTTCTCACTAGTGAGGTCCATGAGGTTACTGACTGTGGGTTTCCTTCCTGATCCAATTTTTGAAAAGCACATGGAAACCTGTATGACTGAAAAAACAAGAATAAATACACTAGCACTGAGGAATACCTGAACATTCCTTCTATTGAAAACCTAAAAAAATGATCATGTATGTTATCAGCCATAAACTGTCTGAAATCAAATTGAACTATGGCTTTTTCTTCTATAGAAAAAATGGACAAAAAACCTAAGATAGGTTCATCAACCCATTCATTTGAGAAGTATCATAATAGGTAACAAATAATGGAAATAATATGGTTTTCCCTGACAGAGAAAATGGAGGATGGATAGGGATGATTTTTCTTGGGAAATTGAGCGCCTTTTGGTAGAAAGATCTCAAAAATATGGGATCTTTGGGGGAAAGAAAGCTTCTGGTATAGGTCAATCAGAGCCTCGATGGAAAATGGGATTGCAGGTTCACTTCTTTAGATCTGTAACATCTGATTAATGGATTCGGGGGTAATGGTGAACATGGTTTCACCAGAAGAGGAAACTATGGCCCTTTGGCCAAGAAGATAATGGGCTTGGCATTTCAAATCGAATTCCGGAAGTGGAAGGTCTGAGGGAACATGTACAGAGGCAAATTAGACTCCTAGAGTCCAATTTCGTCGCTTTTATCTAGGAAGATATCCTTTAGCCAGAAGTGTAATTTGAAGAAGTTGAATTCACACTTCGACTCTATAATCTTGTAATCCTTATCTTCTAGGGGGATGTGATCAAGGTCAACAGGAGGGGGAAGAATTGGGTTCTCAGACGTTTCAACATATTTGGCTTTGGGGGCCATGACTAACTGATTTTTAAGGTGGATTAATGGCAGAATGTAAATTACCCGGGTTAATTTGTGCCTGTTGAAAAGTGAATCGCTGTGGCAGTTGGCTTGAATGCTGGCTTTGGTGCGGTGCCCACAGTGTATGGATATACAAATAATGTTACAGGGTGAAGAAATGGGTTTTACAACGTAACGAAGGTGTCCATTATGTCGTGGGGTGATTATGGGGTGATTAACGGTCACGGACAGGGGGGGGGCATTGATTGGCTAATGGGTATGTGTGACGTATGACGGGTGATAGTGGGGTATGGTGGAAGAGTGATTTGGGCAGTATTGGGTAGTGGTTTGGCAGGATTTCGGAGGGGGGTAGGTGGTAAGTGGATTTGAGTGTTGGGGGGGGGGGGTCTGAAATGTTGAGAGAGTGACACGTAAGTTGTGGCCAACGTGGGGAAAACCGCCATTCCGGACCCCCCCCACTGTTAAAGGCAGAAATGTCAGGGGAGTCTGAAATACTATGATGATCGTCGATCTGGGTGCTACTAGATGTCGTCGATGAAACTTGTGCAGCCTTTAGTCGACAATGGGTAGCACTAATCTTACCCTTTCCCACTTTTACACCATGGTCTTATTTCCTAAGGTAAACATGTCCAAAATTAATCAAACAAAGGGTATTTTAGCAATCCATTTTCAACTTTTATTGAAATAAACATCACTAACCTAACTCCTAACCTAATCAACTAACCTATTAATCCAGCTTAGACTGTTGGATTAATAATTACTCTAACCTAGCTAATTTGGCCAAGATTATACTGTTTGACCAAATTTGTTCACTAACCTATCAACATAAATTCAAAAAGTTTGATTATGATTATGCAGTATGAGTCAAACCAAATTTATTTTTTGATGGGGTTTTATATTTTCTCTTTTTTTGTGTGTGTATTTTACCCTCTTTTCACTTTTTCTATTTTTATCCTTTTCTTTTTCTCTTTCTTTTTTTGTAAATCATTTGCAGAATAAAATATTATTTGCAATAAAATATGACTAGAAGAAGAAATTCTAATCACCAGGTGATAATATGAAATATAGGGTTATAACAATGGCTCCACTTGGGGATGGTTCTCTCCTTGTGAGGTGCCAAGAACCAACTACCTGTTGCCTTGAATCCTCTTCTCCATTACTTTTCTGCATTCTGATTAGATTTATTACAAATGTAAATATGGTGACACTGATCAGGGGCTTAGGGCCTTCTCTTCGGGCTTCAATCACTGATAAAAATCACCCACACCTGACATAAAAAGTAAAATGGTATTTACAATGAGATGAGTTAGAAAAAACTTCCATTCCTATGAAACATAGTGCTTGAGCATTCTGCCATTGATAGGTCCTCTTGGCATATCTGCTCCATCTATATCCTTGATAAAAAATGCATTGTTTCCTTTGTATGCATGTATTATGAATGGGCCTTTCCATAGACTCTCAAATTTTCCATGTTTTCCCTTTTATTCATTCCTTGAGTCCCATTTTAGTACTTTGTCTCCTATCTAGAAGTCATCAATTTTGGTCATTCTATCATATATTTTCTTGACATTTTCCTAAATCACTTGAGTTTGGTTGTAGACCTCTTCTCTAGACTGTTGCAGTTGTATAGTTTGATTGATTCTGCTTTGGATGTCATTGGTTCTACTTTTACTTCTTGCAATAATTTCATGACAGTAACACCTAAATAAGTAGTAAAAACAACATCCATTCCATAAACCAACTGGTATGGAGACATACCAATTGACCAATTTATAGTAAGTCTGTCTGCCCATAGTGCATGTACCAACTTATTGTGCCATGATTTTTTGTTGTCCTGCAACAATTTCTTGATGATGTTGACCAGACTCTTATTTGAAGAATCTGCTAATCCATTTCCCTGAGGGTAATAGGTTGCAGAGTGTCCTAAGGTGATCTGATATTTGCTGCAAAATTCTATCATCTTTTTTTATTTGAATGTTGATGCGTTGTCAATTATATTTTTCTTGGGGCATACAAATCTAAAAATTTGATGATGAGCATCAATGGCTTGCCTGGTGGGTAAAAATTCAATCCACTTGGTGAAATAATCAGTGGTTGTGAGAATTCACTTGTGCTAGCCTGATGAAGGTGGATGAATTTCTCCAATGAAATCCAAACCCCATTGTTGAAATGGAGCCTCAACTAAAATTGGATTCAAGGGTAAAGGCATAAGTTTCCTTTTGCCTTCAAATATTTGACATTTATGACAGGAGGTCACTTTCTTGTGGACATCTACAAATAAATTTGGCCAATAGAAACCATCTCTAAGAATGTCATTGGCAGTAGTCTTCCAATTCAGATGTCCACTACAGTCTCCTTCATGGAATTCTTGCAAAGATTTATTAGCTTCATCTTTCAACAAACAATTTAGTAGAATCCCTCCATAATCTTTCCAATACTGATTTCCATTTAAAATACAATACTTCATAGCTTTGAGTTTCAAAAATATATCTTTAGTTTTAGTTAAACTAGGAGGATCTTGTAGATGATGTAAAACAAAAATAAGGTCTTCATATCAGGGAGAGTTTGAGAAAACCTCTTTCACTTGGGGAGTCGCCTGCTCTTCTTGTTCATCAACTGCAGTTAGAAAATTAATATCCAAAGCATGAAATTTGGACTCAACTATTAGTTTGGTTAATCCTTGACCCTTGATAAGCTTGTTTTGTTTGATCTCAATATCATATTCAAGGATCACAACAATCCATTTACCCTTTATGCCATCTGGATTGTCTTGAGTCAGAATATATTTGACCACAACATTAGGGACATATGCAATAATATGTGAGTGGAGAACATATACTCTGAAATCTTTAATTTCTTTCACCAAAGAAAAAACTTTCTTTTCCATGATGTTATAATTCAATGCAACATCTCTCAAGGATTTACTGAAGAAAGCAATAGGTTGTTCATGGCCTTCACTGTTATTTTGCAAAAGAACTGCTGCAATGGTATGCTCAGAGGCAAAAGAGAATAGGAGGAAATATTTTGTATAATCAGGACTGATAAGTACAGGGGCTTGTGTCAAGGCCTATTTCACCTAATCAAAGGAATGTTTTTCTTCTATGGTCCATTTTATTTTTGTGTCTTTTTTTAGCATATTTGTTATGTTTCTTAGAAGTTATGCCAAGTTAGGGATAAATCTTCTTAGAAAGTTTATTTTTCCTATGAAAGACTGCAACTCTTTTATGTTTCTGGGGTGATCTATTTTTTGAATGGCTTCAATTATGCTAGGATCTATTTTGATTCCATCTTTAGATATGATGTGTCCTAACAGTTTACCTTCCTCTAGACCAAACAAAGTTTTCTTTGGATTTAGTGAGATTCCAAATCTCCTTCATTTTTCAAAAACTTTTCTAAGGTGGAGTAAGTGCTCTTCATTTGTTCTTGAAAAAGCAATTATGTCATCCAAGTATATGACAATGAATCTCCCAATTTCATCCACAAAAGCAATATCCATTGCTCTCTAAAATGTGGCCCCAACATTCATTAAACCAAAAGGAATTTTCACATACATGAAAGTGCCCCAAGGTGTAGTGAACGTTGTTTTCTCTTGATCCTCAGGGTGGACTAACACTTGGTTGTAGCCAAAAAAACCATCTAACAATGAAATTCTACTAGATCCAACTACCTTCTGCAAATTATGGTCCATTTTGGGCAAGGAATAGTTGTCCTTAAGAGAGACTTTATTGAGGTTTCTGAAATCAATACAGATTCTAATTTCTCCACTCTTCCTTCTGGTAGGAACTAAATTGGACACCCATTAAGAGAACCTTAATGGGACAATGATTTCAGCATCATACATTTTCTTTATTTCCTTTTCAATTAGAGGCATCAACTTTGGGTTAATTATCCTAAGTTTTTTTTTGAAAGGATTATGATCTTCTTATATGGGAATTTTGTGTTGTATAATTCTAGTATAATAGGATTTTAAATCTTTATAGCTCCATGCAAAAACATCTATAAATTCTCTGAACAATTCTATATATTTCTGTTTTTGAGCAGGAGGTAGATATTTGGACAATTTAATCATTTTTGGTTCCTTTTCAGTTCTTATGTTACAGTCTTCAACCTCTTTCCCATTAGGTTCAATTTTTGGTTTTTTAGCTACATCATCGAAATCAAACAATTATTCCAATGGGACTAATCCTCTAGGAAGAATATTATCCTTTAATTGTAAAAAATCTAGTTTTTCTGATTTTTCATTTATTTCTTCTAAATATATCTTATTTACACTTTATGCTTCATTATCACTATCTACATCAATATTTGCACACTCAAACTCATTTTTTGATTGCAAAAAATCATCAATCTGTTCATCATTACCAAAAACTTGCCAATACTTGATATTGTTTGGGACAGCAGGTCTGCATTTCACCTCAACTATATACTGGTCATTAGGATGAAATGGTATCTTACAAGTGGCTGCTGATGTAGCCAGACCATCAACAAGTATTTTTTGGCCTCTGGGAATCACCTGCAAATCATATTCAGTAAAGCACTGCAAGAAATCTAGAACAACATTTTTGTAAGCCCTCGGATTTGGGTGTTTGGCAGAATACTCACCTTTGACCTGTTTTATTATGAGTTCAGAATCACTTCTTATTGAGATTATCTTAGCACCAATATTTTTTAACAATTTCAGACCTAGCATTAATGCTTCATACTCGGCTATATTGTTGGTGCACTGAAAATTCAACTTGTAGGAACAACTTTCTGTATATCTTTCTTTTGAATTTGAAACCCACACTCCAACTCCTGATCCTTCCTTGCTGACAACACCATCAAAGTCTAAAATCAACAGAGGTTTAGTTGATTCATCAGATTGTACCATCACTGTTTCATCTTCTTCAAGGATTGTTTTGTTTTCCTCCACATTATAAACATCATCCTCCAAATTTGCAATTTGTCTTTCCATGTCTCCATCATTATATAAAATAAAAGAATCAAGATCAGAATGAACAAAGTATAAGGGGTAGTTATGTGGTTTCTCTTGACTATTGACCATGTATTTCATCAGTGTCTCCCTGTATAATATTCTCTGCTGACCAAATAATGGGATGGTGGCATAAGACATGTCTAGTTGTAGGGTACCCTGTAATTTCGCTCCCCATGAGCGAGACAACAACAAGCCATATTTTGGAGGTATGTGTGCAACAACAATGTCCATTGCCATGATTTTGGCTGGGATTTGTGCCAAAGTAACACATAAATATTTGATTAGACCTATGCATTTTACTTTTCTTGAATCAAAAGAGTATAAATCCTTGTAATTTCTGATGATATCAAGTCCTAATTTATCCATAACAACCTTAGGCATAAGGTTGTGAGAAGCACCAAAATCTAGCATGGCATTGTGCAAAGTCTTATCATGAATATTTAAGCTGATGTAAAAAGGAGGGACATAACCACTTTCAGATTTTCCATCAACTTCAAGACCAAAAAAAAACTCTGGTTGATCATCGACAATGTTTACTATGTCTGTACCCACTCCTGGTTCTATGTTCAGGGCTTTGATGACTTGTGATCTGTAAGCATTCTTATTCATCAATTCTATAAGAGGAATAGGTATTTTGAGTTTTTCCAATACATTTTCCAGACTGAATGATGTTGGGGTTTTATTCTGATTAGGGAGATCTGTCTTCTCAACTACATTCTTCTGTGAAGTGTCCCTGGGTTGACTAGTGGAGGGAATATCAATTGGAGTTTTTTTTGATACAGAGTCATATACTCTCTTTGTTTGGGCTTCTGAATTTTTTTTTCTTTGGAGGGATATCAAGAACTTTCTTGATAGGTGTATATGTTGTCTTCTTAAAGTAATAAGATTTCTTGGTTGGGTTATCATTTGAATTCTTACTTCTCAAATTGTACTTCATATGCACTTCCATAATTTCATTTTCAAAAGCTTGTTGTTCTGATTCTTCTTCATCAAATTTAGTATGTGAAAGAATAAATAGATCATGTTCTTATTGAGTAAGAAAGATAGAATCATTATCATTTATTCCCATAATATTAATGTGAACATCATCAAGTCCCTCAATCGTTTCTTCCCTATCATCAACATATTTTTCTTGAAAAGGTGTCCTAATCTACTGATCAAAGGCTCTCTGTTCTTTTTGTTCCCTAGGTTCTCTTTTTTTGATTTGGGGAGGATTTCTCCTGAAATTAGGATTTCTGATTTGAGTAGTAGGTTGATTTTCTTTTGGTGGGTTCCGATCAGTGATTTCTAATCTTTCCATCATTATTTCCATAGTTCTGACTAAAGAGTCTATTTTAGCATCAATAATGGAAGTGGATGGTTCTTCCTTGATAGTCACCCTCCTTTCTGTTCATTGTCTAGCTCTCTTAGCCAACAAATTTGCCTCTACACTTACAACACATCTTTGCATTTCTTCCAAAGTTGCATGGTTTCTCTCTCTCAATTGGTAGGACATGTCAGCATCAAAACCATCAGGGAACTTAATCAAAGCTAAGCCTTGAGGAGGTTTAATGTTAATTGGAGTTGCATTATAAATATTATTGAAGCGAGTGCAATAATCCTGGACACTTTCCCCTTGGTTTCTTTTGATACTTTCATATTAAGACAATATTTGAAGTGGATTTTTATTTACTTCCCATCTATTGAGAAAATACTGGTGAAAGGCGGTAATATCATTAAGGCTAGTAGCTGGTAAGGCTTTGAACCATTTATTAACATCACCAATTAAAATTTGGGCAAAGAGTCTCATTTGGTCATCTCCTCATCTACTTCTTGCAAGTCGAATAAGTCATTCATTTTGTCAACATGATGTTGTGCAGACATGTTTCCAATGCCATCAAACTAAGGAATCCTAGTTTGATAATCCTGGGGCATGTTATTTAAGGGAGAAACCAAAACAAGGGGAGCATATATTGCTACCATGGTTGGTGGAGGAGGTTGGATAGTAGGAATTCTTGCAGCAGGCTGGATGGTAACCTGTAAAATTACTAGAGAAGTGGTGGAAGATGAGGAAGAGGCAAGGATGGAAGATATAGGATGAGTTACTTGTGGATTAATAGAGGATGCAGAGATGGAAAGGGAAGAAAGTTCAACAAATTGTTGAATGTAGGATTTACGCAAAGCTTGATCAAATTCTGATGCTAGATCTTGTAATTTCTCAAAATCTTGAAGTATTTGTTGATCAATATCTACTCCAGGAGAGTGTCTTTCAGGGGTTCTAGGTTATAGGATAGCTTGATATAAAACTGTTTCATCCACAAAGCTATCAGATTTGGTTTTGAAAAGGCTATGCTCAAAAGGTAGATCAAACTGAATGTCTTGTATTGTGACAAACTTGTCTGGAAGAGAGGTGGCCCTAGGAGGAGGATTTCTACTCCCTTGAATTTCTACAGTACTTCTTTTTCTAATTATTTTTTTTGGATTATCTACTACTTTTACAGGTTCTGGATCAGGGTGAGATATAGTATGAATTCTTTTTGGATCCAGAACTTAAACTTTTAGAAATCTAATTAATTATTTACAAATTTTAACAACCTCTGAACATTTATCTCTTGAAAATTAGATCTTTGATTGTTTATAAATACAGTTTTCTTACGTAGGGAAGACAATTCTTAAAGTTGGAAAATTTGTTCAGTTCCCCAGTATGGTCTCCATAATGTTAGCACTCTGTAATTTCCAAGGTTGAGAAAGAAATGAACATGGGTATCTATTTCAACCACTTTGGAAGTTGGGATCTAACCCTGCCAGCTTCAGAGAGGGCTCTCTCTATCAGATTTAGATTTGTTTGAGTTTTAAAATGTTAGGCTAGCTATGATAGTACAGGGTTTGGTTTTTTAATTATAGGTTTGGAACAACAAGGGAAGGCCATTGGGAAATGTATTCAACTTCTAAGATAAATCTGCAAGATTAACACAACAATGTATTTTTTAAGGAACGAAGGAAAAATAAGCACAATTTCCAGCAATAAAAAGCATTCAGATGATGGCAAGACATAAATAAGAAAATCCCAATACAAATGAGAGAATATAGGATGAATTCTCAGATGTAACTGTAGAAGAAAAATATATAGATTCATGAACAGAGCAACATATACAGAAGAATTCTGAACATGAAATCTTTAACACAGAGACCAATATTCACTGCATGAATGGATCATCAGATAAAGATGAATTCCAAACAAATACTCTCAGTTAAATACTGGAAAAGAATAAACATTGATGGAAATGATCATTACAAAGGGAAAAATCACTGAAAATAAGCATTGTGATGAATCTTTGCTATAAAAAACACTTTGTTATTAAAGTTCCTGAAAAATTACATAACTTTCAAATAAACAGACAGGCCATACTTCTGCAATTCCTGTTGAAAAGTCAACAAGAAACATGTGTCTAATTTACTTTTCCCTTAATTAAATTAGACAATAAATATTAATCTATTATCTCATTCATAACTGAGTGATTTGGAATTGTAACAGAATTACAAGTGTAGTTAAGTGAGTTAAGCTTAGTTGTATTAGTGCGAGTTCAGTGAATTAACTATTCATTAATTCACAATCAGTTAACTCACATGCAACTGAAGAATTTCCACAGTAACTACATGCATGTCATTCCAATGGACACCAGTTGAGATAAAAGGTGAAAGGCACAGTTGGCTATCAGTTGTGATTTGTTCACACATGCAGTGGATATGCTTATGAGCATGTGCAAACGATTCATTCGATTCAGTGTGAGAATTCAGATTGCAGAGATTGTGCAAAGGAGGCAGCCTGTCTGGACACGGAAATTGGCACATGTATTTGCTAATTTGTGTATGACAGTGTGAGACGATTGTATTGTACTGAGAGCTCTTGGATTAGAGTTTTGTATGAGATTGTTTCATGATTCATGATATACATAATATA
>SNQJ01S0017096.1:84245-121913 GCA_010110895.2 Picea sitchensis | reverse complement strand
GGGCAAGGGGGGGTCCAAAGTTATAGGAGAGTGACATGTGGCAGAGTGGAAACCACTTTTTGGACCCTCCCTTGTTTGTTTTTATTTTATTGTTTTATTTTTACGTGTTTTGTCTTATATGTATTTTTATTTCTTGTTTTATTTTTATTTAATTTTTGTTTTAAGTTTTAATTTTTATTCGTTTAGTTTATTAATTTTGAATTGATTTTTATTAATTGTTTTAATAATGTTTTGTATTAAACTAATGGTTATTTTGATTATTTTAATTTTTTAATTTTTATTTGTTATTAACATTATTCAAAATTAATTATTTAAAAATAATTATTTATTGATTATTTTAACTTATTATTAAACCTACTATTATTACACTAACTTAACTATTAATCTAAATATACTAACCTAATTACTAATTATTAACAGTATTAACCTAACTAACTAATTTTTATTATTAATTATCCTAAGGTTATCTATCTTTGTTTATGCAGGGATGAGTGGTGGGTGAGATGTGGCCAATGAGATAAATGGACATGAGAGTGAGTGGCGCAACAGTGAATGAAGGATTGGGAAAAATGGACGGAGGGGAAAAGTCATCAGAGGAAACCAGGCAAGCCAGGAGCCTTTTTGGAAATAATTTACAACATGGAATATTATTTTCAACCCAAAATCACTGAAGAATTAATATCAATCAACATAAAGAATTACCCTATAAAATTATAGGACCCCAACACATGGCAGGATCCAGAAGCCCAAGGAGGCCTAACGTTTTTCTCCTAGAGGCCAATGTTTCCTTAAGAAGGCCTAACGTCACCCTAAAAGGGCATGACATCATATTTACAACTTGATTTAGGGTTTTATTATGACATTTAATGTAAAAACTGGATATTACATGTAATTGGCCATATCGACCTTTTTTACCTAATTCTGGTCATTGATATTGTATAAATAAGGGTTTTAGACATTGTATTATTCATCATATTTCATTCACACTTAGTGAGGTCTGAAATTTGTGCCCTATCTAGGGTTACTTGGCTGAAATTTTAGTGCACTTGTTGAGGAAGGCTAAAGTTTTTATTATTTTGGCAAGTTTCTTGGTGGAAGTGTTCAACTAGGGTTTTTCTTGATGATTCTTGATGTATGTAAGTAAGATTTTTGCAATTCTTCTTAATTGAATGGTTATAGTTATGTTTATCTTGCATTTACATTAAGATTATGAAATTGCTTGTTTAAAAATGTAGGAAGTCTAGCACATGTTATTGTCCTAGCTTTAAAATCCTTCACCTACTAGATCTTGTCAATAAGCCAATTTTCTTGAAGCCTTTGCTAGGGCCTTGACATTGCAACACCCTAGTATTTATTGCTTCATCTTAGCTGTCATTTTTTTCATCATTGAGTTAAAGAGGGAGTAAATTCTATTAAGGCCTAGGGTTACCTACACCTTAGTAGTTAGTTTCCCCTAGGGTTTGATAGTTGGAGCCTTGGGTTACCAACACTCCAACTATTAATCTCTCTTGTCTTTGACTCTCCTACTATCATCCTTTTCCTTCAACATTTGCTTCCATATCATTGACTCCATTTTCCCTAAAATCACTAGTCTAAGACTTATTATTGAGTGATTGATCAAAACAACCATAAAAACCTACACCCTAAGCTTCCTACTAACCATTTCTAACATTAGAATAGCCTAACCTACTAACATTATTGTTGTTGTTACTAAAGTAATCTACAACCATATTTTTCAGCATTAAAATCTTCTAAAAGCAATTGAAAAAGTTGATTAATGCATTGCCTTATTTGTTTATGATGAATGCTAGTGTTATGAAATTGATGATTGATTATTCTTAGTCATTTTGAAGCTTTTATAAGGCATTTATTGTGAAGTATTGTCTCATAAACATTGTTGCTATAATTTTCTATTTACTTCATCATTATATCAGACAATTGCTTGTATTGAGAAAGTATGTGGTTTTATGAAGTGCTAAACGACAAGTTGTAGTTGCAAAATAAATAGTTTCTTGTTGCTTTGTTCCGGGCAGGTACACCTTGATATATTATCACTTCATTGGTAATAACCTCGAGAATTTCTGATCAATGGTGACTTGTGAGAGGGAACCTTTTAATAGCCATTTCTACCTTGCCTTCTCAAACCCCCAGGTCAGCGGGGATGTCTCCCCTAGGCATACAACCCTAAATACAAAGAGTAATCCTATTGAGGTGACATTGATATGATAACCTCAAGTTATGTCGATTTTCTCTCCTTTTACCTTTCCTTTTATCAAAGTACTAATTGTGCGATAACAAGGCTGACATATTGTTTGCATGTGTTGTAAGAATGTTGTTTTGTTTATAGACTTGTGTGAACATAAATTTTCTTGCAGTTTGGTTTATTCTCTCTTATCATTTATCCTGAGAGGATGAGTAGTGTATGCCTTTGATTTCTTAGCTTAGACTAATCTAGTTATGTCTTTGTATGTATGTGTTATCTAACTTTGTTACTTATTAACAACTATCTGGAAGAAGTCTTCGCAGGGATTAGTGGCATCTATGGCTACTCATTGGTTACCATACTTGCTCCTAGCTAGGATAGGATAGATTCAATTTTATTTTTTCAAGTAATTAGTTTGAATCTATGTTTTCCATAACATTCATAACTATTCAATCACCCCCCCAACCTAGTAATGGAAACCGAACTAGAATCTGGATGGGTCTCCTAAAAAAAACGGTACATAGTCTAATTGGGACCATGTACCAAAGAGTACCCTTGTCTGTTGAAGGGAATTTTTCCAACATCAACAAAATTGGCTCTAGAAGGGGGGCCTAAATTATAAGGCTAGCGCTAATTTTCAAAAATCGCTTGGTCATTCCTATGTTAACATCCTTGTCGAAAAATGACTACCACATATCCCTTTTGAGAAGGAAATTACCTTGGAAGATTCAAACCTTGCATTTGAAAGTGTTGTTGGCAACCCAGAAACCAACCCCAAATCTTGGTACATTGTTCTTAACGCAGAGTTTGTTGAAACTCGGTGCATTACCCATTCTTTCTCCAAGTTACTTGGCCGCTTACCCATAACTTCAACACTACCCAAGAGGAGATCCACCTAGAGACCTTTAGATCAGCCTAATGTTCTTTTTGACTCCGTTGGGGATTTGGTTGAGGTTGTTGTTGGATTACTGAGAGAGGGGGTGAATCAGTAATGAGAAATTTATACCACTTATTAATCCTTTTAACCACAATGTATATTCCTTTAACTTATTCAACAATGTTCATCAGTTCATCATTAATATATTATTTCATCATAAAACATTAACAACCATCAGTGCATAATAAACAATAATAGACACATCCACACAACGCACAATACACCAGTATTTTACGTGGAAACCCAATGCGGGACAAAACCACATAATGACTTTTTTATATGTCTTTAAGAATTACATTCAAGGAAACACCAACTTCCAATTCTCCAGCACCAACTGGAAGGAGGATCCAACCCCCTAGTTTCTCAAGATAGAACTTGAGGGAATCTCCAACTCCCCAATTCTCTGGCCACAACCAGAAGGAGGCTACAACCCCCTATGTTTTTCGGCTATAACCGGAAGGTGGATACAACCACCTATCCTTTCCCTATCCAACCACCCTGAAATATAAGTGTTAAATGATGAAACCACTACCACATTGTCAATGTGAGATATACCACTGTAAACTTGTACCAATCTGTGCCAACCACCTGTAATCAACCTATACCAATAGCCTGTAATAAACCTGTACCAGAAGTTATCCTGTACCAAAAAATACCAACAGGTATGGAAGTTGTATATGATGCATCTTGCATATGTACGCAACTTGTATATACTGTAGCCTGCATATGTATGTGGTATGTCTATACTGCAGCCTATGTACACCTTCAGAAAGCTAGGTTTTTCACTTTTCTGAAACAAAACTACTTTGTGCTTCTGTCACATCAACCTGCAACATGTCCTAACCTGTACCAATCAAATCAACATGTACTAATCAACCTATACTATCAACCATGAACATCAATCACTCACACAACCTGTACCATCATAGGTGCATCAACTATGCACAACACATCTTGTCACCACAACCTGTCACATCAACCTCATCAACCAAATCAGATCTACTCACCAAGATCAATCACCAAGACAACTCTCAACCAAATGCATATTATCACCAAGATGTGCATCACCCAATACTACTCTCAAACATGAACAAGATGTATCAATATCAAGATGTGCTTCTAAAAGTATACCAAGTCATATATGCCACATCATCTAGAAACTATGTGCCAACAATACTACTAGCAAGTATGTCTAGCAATGTACCAAAAATGTACCAATCATGTGTTACCAACACTACTATCAAGTGCCTCTAACAATGTACAAAACATGTACCAATCATGTATCAACAAGTCAAATTATGACTCATCAATAGGTACCAACATCACCATACAATACACCTCATGTATGTGCCAACTCATTAACTATATGTCCCAACATGTATCTCAAACATGTACCAAAGACACATACCAATATAACCAACAAAATTCCTCTATCAATACATCGCACTATCCATGATCCAAATACCATAAACCCTTACATCAAACCATGTGCCACAACCTCACTGTTATGTATCCTCAAGTGTGTACCAATCATATATCAAGACCACTAACAAAAACCTCTCACAATGTACCATAAGATATGCAATAAAGATTACACATGTACCGGCCATGTGTCAATGTTTCATTGAAACCTGCATAGGAGATCTAGATAAAGAAAGTACAAACAAATCTTATCAAGAAAGGAAGAGAGATTCAATATGGAAGAATGAGAAAATATATTCACACTACTCCAATGAGTTGATGATTGATACATAGATGATGATCAATATGATACAATGAATGAGTGGAATACACTCATATATAGGACATAACATTCCATAATAGTAGAATGCATGCATGCATAATAGCATAATAGTGATGATCTAAAATAGAAAGTCTAAAATATAACTAGTCAGTTAACTCCCACTGAACTAGTATGCCGAAAATAAAAATTTCTCCAACACCCCTCTGAACACCACTATGGAGTAAAAAATGAGTCGTGGATACTAGGCCATATTAGGTACTCATGTACAATACAACTAATGAACAATGAATAAAAATGAGGAAAGAGGGAAAACCACGTGGGAACAAAAACCCCCCTCAAAAGACAATGCATCAAAAGAAGAAAATGGTAGCTGCTACACAACTGTGTTCCTCAGTGCAAGACGATCCTGCAAAGTCTGGAACTTTTTCTCACTGAAAGTATTCGTGAAGATGTATAAATGTTTATGGATATGATGAAGTAGTTTGGAAACATGTTGGGCCTTGTACCTCTTGATCCTGTGGACCCATCCACACTGGAAAATATTCCTTTCTAGTGGAAGTGGTACCAGATCACAAGTCTGATTCTCTAGTATTGAGTCATACTCCTTCTGCATGGTTGCTTGCCATAATGGATTTCCCATAGCCTTATTGTAGGTATGTGGATCAATATATTGAACCATATTACAATGCATGTGTAATTGTGTTTAACCTGCACAAAATATATCTATCTAGCAAATGACATACACAATTTGCAGAGAAAATATGAGAAAATAGAAGCAAGAGAGAAAGAATGGAAGAATTTTCATTAACCAAATAAATGAATGATAATTTACACATGATATACTATGTATAACTCAACTAATGCACAATGGAGGAGAATCCAATGCACCATAGTGGTGTTCTAGAGTGATCTAGACACACACCAGCAGTTACGGGAGTAAACTGCCACCTAGTCTAGTCTCTTGGGCAGTTACAGGAGTGAAATGCCACCTAGTCTGAGATAACTAGTCTATCAGTCTTCAATTAACTGAATGAAACAAAGTGAAGTGAGGAGGAGATCGGGGAATCATGAGTAGTGCACTAGTCTAGTGATGATCCCAAGGAAAATGCGTATTAGTTGGTGATGATCCCAATGTGGCATTTAGACTCCACTCAACTGATCAAATTGAAGTGTGAACTAAAGAGAATACTCTCCATAAAATATAGGATACTGAATAATGACTAATAAACATAGGGAAAAACTTAGGAAAAAGAAATATTAGGTGTGTGAAGTACTCCAACACCCCCCCTGAACATCACTATGGTGAAAATAAAGAATGGGTCCCAACAACGAGGCCATGTTAGGTACCCAAATACAAAATATACACTGAAATAAAATGAGGAAAGAGGTAAAACCTCATGGGAACCCCCCCCTCAAAGTACAATGTATGTAAAAAGAAGAATTGACAATTGCTAGGCAGTTGTGTCCTTCACTCCAAGATGACTGTGTAGAGAATGGAAAATCTACTTAATGAAGGTCTTGGTGAAGATGCCTACAGTATATTATGTTGAAGGAAATAGATGGAGTTCGATGATTCCCTCGTATACTAAGTCCTAGATCTAGTGCATGTGGATCTTGATGTGCTTCGTCTGTTTCCTCTGAACTGGATCTCTGCAAAACTTCAGAGTGGTCTGGTTGTCACACCAGATGACGATCAACCGATGAAACTGAATTCTGAACTCAGTGGGAAACTTTTGTAGCCACATAGCTTGAATGGTTATGTTAACTACCACTATGTACTCTGCCTTGGCTGAATATAGAGCAATAACAACATGCTTCTTGCTCAACCAACAGATTCGCCCAAAACCAATACTGAGTGAGTAACTAGATGTGGAATTGTGATCAATGCTATCACTAGCCTAGTCAGAATGAGTGAGCCCGATGAGGTCCAATTTAGAGTCTGTTGCATAGTGAATCCCAAAGGTGATGGTGCCCTGTACTTATCGAATGATATGCTTTGCATCCTTCCAATGTAGCTCATGCAACTCCTGCATGAACCTTGAGACTACTCCAACTACATAGGAGAGGTTTGGTCTGGAGTGTGTGAGATACAAAAATCTCCCCACTAGCTATCTGTATAGTGTGTTTGCAACTAGTGGAGTGTCCCCGCCATCCTCAAGTCTGACTCCTGATAGGAAAGGATTCGGGGCAGAATTGCAGTCTATCATGTGAAATATGTCAAGGAGATCTCGTGCATACTTGTCCTGAGATAGTTTGATGTTTGATGCATCCTGACTGATATTGAGTCCAAGGAAGAAATGTAGCAGACCCATGTCCGTCATCAAGAACCTATCATGAAAAATCCTCTTGACTGCAGCAATATCTGATGTCGAGCAATTGATGATCAGTAAATCATCAACATGCAAAACTAGGAGTAGAAGTGAATTAACCGTCCTAAGCATATAAACATTTGGGTTTGACTTACAACGTACAAATTTCTATGACAACAGGTAGGAGTCTATATTGGCATACCATGTCCTCGGAGCCTGCTTGAGGCCATAAATAGACTTCTTCAGTCGATAGACCAAAGATGAATCCTGAATAAATACCTGGGGCTGCTCCATATATATCTCTTCAGAGAGATTGCCATGAAGAAATGCATTCTTCATGTCCATATGATGGAATTACCATCCCTTGGTTGTCACAATGGAAAGTTTCAAACGTATGGAATCCATATTCTCTACTGGAGCGAAGGTCTCATCATAGTCAATTCCATGCATCTTATGAAATCCTTTGGAAACTAGTCTATCTTTATATCTCCTAACTTGTCCATCCACTACGCTCTTGGTCCTGTAGACCCATCTACACCTGACAAATTTCCTTCCTGAAGGAAGGGGAACAAAATCCCAAGTCTGGTTCTCGAGGAGGGAGTTATAATCCTCCTACATGGAGGATTCCCAAAAGGGATTTCGAGTAGCCTTGCCATAAGACTGAACCAAGAAAATATGCCTGGGTGGCATCGGTTCAGTGGCAGTGAGTGCAAGAGGAGGCTCCTCGAAATCAAATCGAGTCTTCCTAGTATCAGTTATATCCCCAACAAGATATCATGCATCCTGAAGAGTAGTCTTGACCCACTTGGGCCTTTGTTCTATCTCTGCATTTGGATGTATTGACTCTACATCTAACTGTAATGACTCTGTATCTGGATCATCTGAATCCTCTGAATCAAAACTCTCATTTGAAGAAGAGTCGGCATGTGCATGCTCATCATCTCTAACAAGTGGAATAACAAAGGTGTTTGAATGCGGCTATTGAGGTACATGTAAGACACTTTCCTCGAATCAGAAACTACGCTCAATGATGATCCTATCCGAGGAAATATCCATGAGTCTGTATCCCTTCACACCGTCGAGGTATCCAAAAAATATACACTCTATTCTCCATGGATCAAGTGCCTTCCTCTTCTCAAATGGAATTCTGGCCCATGCACGTAAACCGAAAATATGAAAGTGGTTCACTTCCGGTTTGAGGTCGCTCCAAGCCTCATAGGGGGTATTATCCTTGACAGATCTATGGGGAGATCTATTTTGGATGTAGGTTGCAAAATTAAGTTCTTCATCCTATAATCTATGTGGAAGTGACTTTTCATGTATCATGTAAGATGCCATCTCTTTTACAGATCTATTTTTCCACTAAGAAACTCCGTTTTACTGCAGAATATAGGGAACAATGTGTTGTAATTGAATCCCTGCCTCATTATAAATATTTTGTATCTCACGGTTGACATACTCTCCTCCATTATCTGTTCGAAGGACTTTTATTTTCTTTCATGACTATGTCTCAACATGGGCTTTGAAATCTTTGAGGTGTTGAAAGACCTCTGATTTTTTCCTGAGAAAGTAAATCCATGTGAAGCGTGAGAAATAATAAAAAAAAATGAGAACGTACCTCTCTTTACTAATTGATGGATGCGGAAAAGGGCCCATGAGGTCACTATGGATCAGATCTAAAGGACGAGAAGCCTTCTGAGTCTTTCCTTTGTCGAATTTCTCTTGAGGGTATTTTCCAAGAACACATCCCTCACAAATTCCTTTGGAGAAGTGAATGTCAGGTAGACCATCAACCATTCCCTGCTTTCTAAGATGTTGCATATATATGAAATTCAAATGCCCGAACCTTTCATTCCATATCCCACTACTTTCATCAACATGGGTAAGTAGTAATGTAGAATCTGGTTCAATAAATTTAGAAAATGTGTAGAGTCTAGATTGATGATTTACCTCATTGGTAGAAACCCTGGAATTGGTTTGCATGCCATAGACATCCACTACATCAGGTGTGAATATGACTCTCTTTCTGGTGCCGAAGTTTGTCATATGATACTTGGAAAGAATATTAACGAAAATTTTGGGAACATGTAGAACATTCTCGAATCTTTCGTTTGTGAGTTCATTCCTTCCTTTGTCAGTGACCTTGACTGGAGAGTTTTCCCCCATCAGAATAGGAGGAACTTTGCATGCATCCAATGAAGAATAGACATATTTTTTAACAACCATGTGGTGTGATTCTCTTGAATCTATGATCCAATAACTGAGAGAGGAGGTGATGGCAATCAAAGCATGGCTAGAATTGCCTTTCTTGGGATTCTGATCTTCTGACTTCTTCTTCTTGGCACCCTTGGGGATGCGATCTCCAAGGTTGTTTTGCTGAAGTATTTGGGTCATTAGATCTGTCTGTTTCTTCATACATGCAGATTCTGGATGGAATCATTTATGGCAGTAAGTGCATTTCTCCCCTTTTCTTCCCTTTCCACCTTTGGATCCGGAGGCATCGTTGAAGTGTTGGATTTTCATGTGCTTTCCTTTTGTCTTTGTCTGAGATTTTTGATATTGATGACCACTACCATATTTCACAGTAAGTGCATGCATCTTTGGGCCTTTGATTTTTTCCATGTTGATAAGCTTATTCCACTCATGTCAGAGACTCGATAAAGTCCTCAAGAGATGGCATATTCTAGATGGCTCTAGAGGTGAACCTAACTGAATGAAATGTGGATACAAAAACTGAGTATTCTGGACCAAGTTTGGAGAGAATGGTGAGAACCATTTGTTTTTCCTCCTTAGATTTATCAACCCCGCAAGCCCTGAGTTGCAACAACAAATCCTTGTATTTGGTAAATAAACCTTAGAGATTGTCGAAGGTTTTTGGATCCAATGTGAGAAATTACACCTCGAGCATGTGTCCCCTTATCTCATCCTGTTTTCCAAAAATCCCTTCTTTGGTGGTCCAGGATTCATTGGGGGTTTTACAGGAGGATATGTGAAAGAGGAGTTCAGGAGAAATGAGACTGCAAATTGTTGCAAACGCTTCATCCATTCAATTTAGATACTTGGATTTTTCTATGGATGATTTTAGTTCTTTATCTGTGTTCATGGTTAACCTGTACAATCCTCTACCTCAAAGATGCATTATCATCTTCTCCTTCCATGCAAAGCAATTGTATGGTGTAAGAATGAATTCTTTTGGAAATTCCATTTTTCCACTGTCTTCAATCTTCGGTACCTGCAAAAATAATTTGGTGTGTCTTTTCCATAGTAGTCTATAAGCTCTGATACCATGTAAATGTGTTGAACCTGCACATAATATATCTAGATATCAAATGAAATACACAATTTGAAAATAAAATATGAGAAAAGAGAAGCAGGAGAGAAAGAATGGAATAATTCTCGTTAACCAAATGAATGAATGATAATTTACACATGATATACTATGTATAAATCAACTAATGCGCACTGGAGGAGAAGCCAATGTGACATAGTGGTCGTCTAGAGTGATCTGGACACACACCAGAAGTTACGGGAGTAAACTTCCACCTAGTCTAGTCTCTCGGGAAGTTACGGGAGTGAACTTCCACCTAGTTTAGTCTCTCGGGAAGTTAAGGGAGTGAACTTCCACCTAGTCTGAGTTAACTAGTCTATTAGTCTTTAGTTAACTAAATAAAATAGAGTGAAGTGAGGAGGAGATTAGGTAATCATGAGTAATTCTCTAGTCTGGTGATGATCCCAAGGACAATGTGCATTATCTGGTGATGATCCCAATGTTGCATGGTGATAATCCCAATGTGGCATCTAGACTCCACTCAATTAATCAAACTGAAGTGTGAAATGAATAGAATATTCTCCTAGAGGAATATTCTCCCTAAAATATAGGAGACTGAATAATGACTAATAAACATAGGGAAAACCTTAGGAAAAATAAATCCCAGGTGTGTGTGAAGTACTCAAACAGCATGGGCATTGCAGGTTCTAAAGCTGAAAATACATGATAAGGCTCCTCATGCTGAGATTGAGTCTTCCTCGAATCCAATGGATTCCCTGCAAAGATACCTGCTTTATGAAGTGTGAAATGTGCCTTCTTGGGCATCTCCTGAAGCTTCAACGCTAGCTTCTTATCTGGCTATACTGCCTGCTTATTTCAATGTACAAAATTTGAGTGTATGGAATCATCTATGATGTCTGAAACTAATGGAAGCAAAAGAGTATATGCATGTTTCACTGGAGGTGCATACAAAGTACTCTCCTTATGTGTAATTAGAAAAGAGGAGTCATTGACAGAAAACTTAGTGAATTTATATAACCTTGACTTGTGATCCACCTCACCAATTGCAATGATGGAATTGACATGCATGTCAAGTACAAAAATTGAATCTGATCAAAATTCAACCTTTTTACCTTTTTGAGTGATTTGATAAACTGAGAGTAGATTCATAGAAATATTTGGAACATGAAAAACATTCTCAAAACGGCCAGTATGGAGTTCCACCCCCGCCCCTCCTACTACTGCTACTGGAGTATCATCCCCCATGAGAATAGGGGTCTTGAGCATGGACTCAAAGAAGAGAAAACTTCCTCTTTTGCTGGCATATGATGTGATGCACCAAAATATATAATGCATGAATCAAATGAGGAATTAATTGTAACAAGAGAATGATGATTACCTTTCTTAGGAGCAAGATCTTTTTCCTTCTGCTTCTTGACTCCCTCTGGAATGAAGTTTCCAAGGTTGTTCTGTTGAAGTGTCTGTGCCATAAGATCAATCTATTTATTCATGCATGTGGGTTCTTTATGATTTAGTTTATTGCAGTAAGTGAACTGCTTTCCCTTCTTCTTCTTCTTGGAATCTGAAAAGTCTTTGGAACCTGAAGAATCGTTACAGGGTTTGGAATATCCATCCTTCTAGTTTTGTTTCTCCTTCTCGTTCTGTTTGGATGATCCTTTTCCATCATGCATGGTGAGTGCATGTGCTTTGGAATCCTTGATTAGGCCCATCTGAATGAGATTTTCTTGCTCATGTGTGAGAGAATCAATGAATTGATCGATGGTAGTCATATTCCAATTTTTTCCCATGAGATGCCTTCCTGAATGGAAAGTGGAAACATAGAAAACATATTCTGCTCCTAGCTTGGCCAATATTGTTAGAATAATTTGGTTCACTTGTTTAGACTCATCAATACCACAAGTTGATAAGATCAATATCAAAGATTTAAACTTAGTAAAAAAGTCATGTATATTATCAAAACTTTTAGGATCCAAAGTATTCAACTCTACCTCAAGCATATGACCTCTCATCTCATCCTTCTTTCCAAACAAATTTTCCAAGGTAGTCTAGATCTCATTTGGAGTCTTGCATGAGGAAAAATGAAACCATAGATTGGTTGAAATCAACTCAATAAGAACTCCTGTGGCTTCATCCTTTCGGTTTGCCCATCTCATCTTCTCAATTGCTGATGTAGGTTATGTTTTTGTCCCCATCGTCAAGTTGTACAATCCTTTCCTTTTGAGTTGGAATTATTCCTTGGAATTCCAATCAAAATAATTTTATGGTGTGAGGATTAACACCAATTTTTAATGTATAATAAGTTTCCTATCCATCTCTCCCACTGTTTCTGAGAACCCCTAAAAATTTACGTTCAATCTGCAAGTGAAAAACAAAGTAATCACTGCAGAAAGGGCACTTTAAGTGAAAAATCATATTAATTTTAAGAGATGATCTTCCGACTTAATTTATGAGAAAACGGTGAAGAATCTTTCCAAATGGTTGAAAACGCACTTGCAGAATGGGTCTATTTACTTCTCACGTGATTTGTTTCCTCAAAAAGTTAATATTTTGGGAGAACTCACTACGAAAAGGTACGACCATAGATTCATATCAGTTTCAGTAGGTGATATTACGACTTACTTTCTGAGAAAATGGTGAGGCATATCGCCAAATGGTTGAAAAGCCACTTGAATAATGGGCCTATTTACTTCTCTCTCTATTTGTTTCCTCAAAAAGTTAATATTTTGGGAGAAATCACTACCGAAATGTATGACCACAGATTTTTTTCACCGAAACTCTGATTTTCCTTATTCTTTGGCTTCTCTGTCTTTCTCCAAGTAGTGTATCTCTTATACCATGTCAATGTTTCATTGAAACATGTGTAGGAGATCTAGCTAAAGAAAGTACAAATAAATCTTATCAAGAAAGGAAGAGAGATTCAATATGGAAGAATTAGAAAATATATTCACACTACTCCAATGAGTTGATGATTGATACATAGATGATGATCAATATGATACAATGAATGAGTGGAATACACTCATATATAGGAAATAACATTCCATAATAGCAGAATTCATGCATACACAATAGCATAATAGTGATGATCTAAAATAGAAAGTCTAAAATAAAACTAGTTAGTTAACTCCCAGTGAACTAGTGTGCCGAAAATAGAAATTTCTCCAACACCATGTACTACAATAGATCTGCCTCAAAACCATTCACTATAGAAAGTATAATGCAACAATAATACCTCTAGACATGTGCCAAGAATATGCCTCAATAGGTCAATTTTATACCTCTAGCTAGTATCACATTATCCATGATATACCTTATAAACAAAGTGCCATAACCTTATTGATAAGTACTTAACATAACCAACACTATATTTCTGTAGATACAACTCATACCATAGGTTCCATACAATCAATCGTCTCTCTAGGGAAAATCCTCAATTTCCCATAACCATATCACATGTAGACAACAATATCCAACTACACATAAGAATATGACATATCTTTTGAACCTGTAGATATATTTGTTGTACATGATCATTTTAGACCTCCCTGAGAACTTGCTTTCAGACTCTGAGAACCTGGCACTCTCAACAACTCAATCTTTCATGGATTTTCCCAAATGTACGTTCCCTCCTTCACTACCAGCCTGTGTATGTATGTGACCTCTTCTACTACATCCTGTGTACACCTCAAAAACTAGGGTTTTTTCAGTATTTGTGCAGCTCTGAAACTTTCATCGTCAACCCTTCTTGCTACTACAGACTTCCGTAACTTCAGATGTATTAATGAGTACCTACAATAAACCTTTAAAAAATAATATATATTAAATTTTCTCAATAGATTCTAACAGGAGACCTTTCTCTCTTATTTGTAATTTCCAAGTAGCTTCCTCAAGGAGTCACCTTCTAACTAACTTTACCCAACTTCCTTCTTTTAGGGCTAACCCACTTCTAACCACTTTTTCACTTACAACCACTTTATCCACAAATAGTAAAATCTCCACTTCTAGTTGCAACTAAATTATGTTTAATTATTTTCTTATTGCAACAACTTAACCCATGATTAAATCCTAGTTACAACCACTTTGACTAGTAAACTTTTTCTAGGAGCTTCTAGAATAAATTGACTTCTTTGATCTTCTAGGGGATTTTAGATAACTCATGAGGTTTCTCCAACTTATTAAGGCCATAACTCTCTAACCGTGAGGAGTTATGTGGCGTTCCACATATCACCAGAAATGGCATGACATGTACTATCCATCTAGAATAGTATTACCTTCAAATACATTGTTATTCATGCCTTTATACCTCAAACAAACTCAGGTCCCTTACCCATAATTTTGTGCTACCGAAATTCACTACCAGACTTCTCCAAGGGTTGACATCAATCTACAATATCACTCTCCAAGGGTTGACATCAATGACAAACAACAATCCAAACCAATTGTCCATCAACCTAAGCCAACTGTTTGGCAATATCCCCCTTTGGCATTGATGACAACACCAACATTGATGGCAACACTTGGTCATGATAACATTCATGCTCATACTCCTCATCAAGGTTTCTATCTCTCCCCCTTTGACATCAATGGAAAAGGGTATCTCCCTTTGGGGTTTCTCCCCCTGACTAAAATCTCCTTGGGGCTGCTCCCCATGTCTAAATGACTTTGATCTTTCTATGTGTTTCTAAGCCTCTGATTACTCTCTCTCCCTTCATCTGAATAATATGTTCCCTTTTGAAAAAGGGTATCACTCTGATGCAACACTGAATTCATATCGCTCATGCTTCCCATGTGACCATCACCCCCCCTGGAATCATGCCTTTGTTCTCTCTCTCTGAGCATCTAACTCTTTATCCATGCATCTGAGAAATATCTCCTCCTGAAATCATACCTCTGTTCTTACCTCTCTGTCTAACAACTTCTGAAAATGATCTTTCTACATGTCTTCCTTCTTCTATTTCTCTCCCTTGAATTCTTTGAAAGATGTCATGTAGATGACATGTAGGGCTTCCTATACCTGCTTCCTTTTGATTTTTTTGTCCATTGGTGCTTCCTTGTGCAATCAACTAACATATATGAAAAGAATTCAAGAATAAGCATTCAAATATTCCTGTATCATTATCATCCATTATGATAATGTTCCTTTATCTATGAACCACTTTTTGAACCACTCTCTGAACAAATATGTGAATCCAATCTCTGAATCCATGCTCTCATCCACTGTCATATATCCATCCAAAGCTGCTAATCCATCTCTGTTCATATTGTCCATGACTCTTCTACTCAACTATCCATAATGATGACCCATATGTCACTGTACTATTCTGAAGTCTTCTTGGCTCCCAATGATCATCAAATGTGTCCACTAATATTCTATATATACATACCAAACTTTGCATGTTTGGGACAACCTTTAATGATGATACCACTGCCTGAATACAACCATATACTTTTGCC
Source organism: Picea sitchensis (assembly GCA_010110895.2). Classification (NCBI taxonomy): domain Eukaryota; kingdom Viridiplantae; phylum Streptophyta; class Pinopsida; order Pinales; family Pinaceae; genus Picea; species Picea sitchensis. The sequence continues at coordinate 105,977 of SNQJ01S0017096.1, read as the reverse complement.
TATGTAACTTCCAACTGACACATGTTTGGGAACACTTCTTTCTCAATTGATCAATCTGTCATTCAATACTTCTACTATCGAACATACTTCAAACTKCTTGAAAGATAAATCTTTGATCTGTAGATATGCTATCTAGACTCCCCCTATTCAACATACATATTTGTTGGGAGTCTCCAAGCCGGATGGCTCAGAAAAATATCCCCTCGGATACAGTGTCRTAATCATCTTTGTTGGTAGACTCAATATATTTATGAACTTTGAATTCTTTCTCTCTGTCTGTGGATTCATCTTGCACTACAATTCCCGAAAGTACAATCTCTTGAACCTATTCCCTATTTACCTACTCTTATTTTCTTTCATTTCTTGTCCAAACCTTTATGTATATGATATCTTCATTTTTCTTTGTAGATTTTTATTCATCTCATATTGTTGTTGATCTTGCGATCTATGGGACATGGTCTTTGTTCACATGTTCTTCATTATGATCTTGCTTTCATTTTCTTTCTTGTCTTATAACAAGTCTTGTGATTTCTGACATCTGTTCTTCTTTCACTTGCTCTTTAGGGACTTGTTCTTTATTCATCTTCTCCTTTTCTTGTTCTTTTATTTTCCAACCCTAGGTATATCTGATGTCAGTTTATTTCTTTATGGATGGCACTATCACACTTCTACAATTTCAAGCTATATGACCATAGTTGTGGAATTTTTAACATTCAATATTATGTGGGGCCACATAAGTATTTATTGCTTGAATATTTCTTCCATGAGCCCTGCAATATGCAACCTTATGTCCAAAATTAGTACAATAAAAACAATGGCCATAAAATAAATTTACATACCTAGGAGTGAATGATCCTCTTTGTGGTGTAGTCCTTCTGAATTCCTTCCTTGGTTGATCATAATATTCTCTTCTGTGGATCCTTTCATTATGGTTGAATATTCTTTGTTGCCTAAATGTGGTAGGTCTTTTTGAAGATGCATCTATATTATACTCATTCTTCTTTGATTCTTGCTGACCATGATTCCTTCCTTTGACTACTTCTGCATAACTCTTACTCTTTTATTCATTCTTCTTTTCTGGCAACCCAGAATGATTCTCTTCATTCTCTACTGCTGATGTGGATGTTTTTGTCTCTTCAACGTTCTTGTTGAGCTTGACGATTTTAATTCTTAATGTGACAACTTCTTCTTCAAGCTTCTCAACCTCTTCTTACTTTTTCATTATCTGAGACTTCATGAATTATTATGTTCTCTTTGCTTCTTCAAGTTGGATTTTCAATGTAATTATTTCTTCTTCGAGTCTTCTCTCTTCTTAACCAAACTCTTCCTCGAGCTGGTTTAAACTATCGGTTCTTTCCTTGAGATGATATGTCGGTATATTTTCTCTCATTTTTGGTTCTTCCCTTTGTGTTTCTATGTTGGCTTCTAAACATTGCTTTGATCTTCTAGTGTTTCTTCAATCCTTCTGGCCTCTTCTAGCTGAGTGCTTAAATTCTTGATGACTTGTTGAGATTCTTCAGAACCTTGAACACTTTCCTTTTGTTTCATCAATTCTTTCTTGAGTGACTTATTTTCTTCTCTTTCTTTCTTTAGTTCATCTAAAGCATCGATCATTTATTCTTCATAATTGTCTTCTATCTCAATTGGATTTTCTGTCTCATTACCTTCAGGGCATTCAATTTCAAGATGTCCGTGTTTTTCACAATTAAAGCAAAAACACATACATATGTTGATTAGTACTCTTCTTATTCTTAATTTGTCTGACATGATGAACATATTTCTTCTTGTTCTATACCTGCATCTTCTTTAGAATTCTCTAAATCTGTGATGGGTGAAGAATAGATATCATGTAACTTATCCCAAATTTCTTTAGCTAATGAACATTTACCCACTTTGTCCTTAACTGAATCATATAGTCCTTCCAAAATGAAATCCATTGCAATTTTGTTATTCTTCTCCAATTCCTTCTTGGTTGTAGTCTTTGCTTTCTTTGTAGCATTGTATCATGTTACAATTGAATACCAAATATCATATCCATGTGCCTCTAAAACATTTATTGTCCTTATGCTCCACATCTCATACTTTAGACCACTCTGACCATCAAACATTGGTACTCCATTCCCAGTAAATTCCATGATCTCCTTCCAGTGGTTAAAATGTCTCTTGAAGGAACTAAACTATGATACCAATTGTTGGNGGGTGGTGGGTGAATCAATAATGAACCATTTATACCACTTATTAATCGTTTTAACCACAATGTATATTCGTTTAACTTATTCGACAATGTTCATCAGTTCACCATTAATATATTATTGCATCATAAAACATTAACATCCATCAATGCATAATACAAATTAATAGATGCATCCACACAATGCACAGTACACCAATATTTTACATGGAAACCCAATGTGGGAGAAAACCACATACTAATTTTCTTATATGTCTTTAATAATTACAGTCAAGGAAGCACTAACTTCCAATTCTCTAGCACCAACTGGAAGGAGGCTCCAACCCCCTATTTTCTTAGGCTACAACCTGAGGGAAGCTCCATCTCCCCAATTCTCTGGCTATAGCTAGAAGGTGGCTACAACCCCCTATGTTATCTATCTACAACCACCTATCCTTTCCCCGTCCAACCGCCCTGAAATATAAGTGTCAAATGATGAAACCACTGCCACACTATCACTATGAGATATACCATTGTAAACCTATACCAATCTGTGCCAACCACCTGTAACCAACCTGTACCAATAGCCTGTAATCAAGATATACCAGAAGTTATCCTATACCAACAAGTACATGACCTATATATGTTGTAGCTCACATATGTACACAACTTGTCTATACTGCAACCTAGATATGTAAGCGTCATGTCTATACTACAACCTACATATACCTTCAGAAAGCTAGGCTTTTCACTTTTCTGAAACTTAGACACTTTGCTTCTTCTGTCACATCAACCTACAACCTATCACAACTTGTACCAATCAATTTGTACTATCAACCATGTACATCAATCACTCACACAACATGTACTATCGCAGGTGCATCAACCATGCACACCACATCCTGTCACCACAACCTATCACATCAATCTCATCAACCAAATCAGATCTACTCACCGAGATACATCACCAAGACAACTCTAAAAAAAATGCACATTATCACCAAGATGTGCATCACCCAATACTACTCTCAAACATTAACAAGATGTACCAAGATCAAGATGTGCTTCTAAAAGTATACCAAGTCATATATGCCACATCATCCATAAACTATGTTCCAACAATACTACTATCAAGTGCCTCTAGCAATGTACCAAACATGTACAAATCATGTGTTACCGACACTACTACCAAGTACCTCTAACAATGTACCAAACATGTACCAATCATGTATCAACAATTCAAACTATGAATCATCAAGATGTACCAACATCACCATACAATACACCTCATGTATGTGCCAACTTATCAACTATATGTCCCAACATGTATCTCAACCATGTACCAAAGACATATACCAATATAACCAACAAAAGTCCTCTATCAATACATCACACTATCCATGATCCAAATACCATAAACCCTTACATAAAACCATGTGCCACAACCTCACTGTTATGTATCCTCAAGTGTGTACCAATCATATATCAAGAACACTAACAAAAACCTTTCACAATGTACCATAATATATGCCAATAAATATTACACATGTATTAGCCATGTACTACAACAGATCTACCTCAAAACCATTCACTACAAGAAGTATAATGCATCAATAATACCTCTAGACATGTGCCAAGAATATGCCCCAATAGTTCAATGATATACCTCTATATAGTATCACATTATCCATGATATACCTCATAAAAAAAGTGGCATAACCTTACTGATAAGTACTTAACATAACCAACATTGTATTTCTTTAGATCCAACTCATACCATAGGTGCCATAAAACCAATAGTCTCTCTAGGGAAAATCCTCAATTTCCCATAACCATTTCAGATGTAGACAACAATATCCAACTACACATAAGAATATGACATACCTTTTGAACCTGTAGATAGATCTGTTGTACCTGATCACTGTAGACCTCCCTAGGAACATGCTATTAGACTCTGAGAACCTGGCATTCTTGACAACTCAATATTTCATGGCTTTTCCCAATTGTATGCAACCTCCTTCATTGCCAGCCCGCGTATCTACGTGACCTCTTCCACTGTAGCCTGAGTACACCAAAAAAACTAGGGTTTTTTCAGTATTTCTGCAACTCCAAAACTTTATCCATCAACCCTTCTTGCTACTACAGACTTGCATAACTTCATATGTATGAATGAGTAGTTGTAATAAACCTTTACAAAATAATAGATATTCAATGTGTTCAATAAGTTCTAATAGGAGACCCTTTCTCTCTTATTTATACTCTCCAAGTAGCTTCCTCAAGGGGTCACCTTCTAACTAACTTTACCCAACTTCCTTCTTTTAGGGCTAACTGAGTTCTAACCACTTGTTGACTTACAACCACTTTATCCACAAATAGTAAACTCTCCACTTCTAATTGCAACTAAAATATGTTTAATTATTTTCTTATTGCAACAACTTAACCCATGTTTAACTCCTAGTTACAACCACTTTGACTAGTAAATTTTTTCTAGGAGCTTCTAGAATAAATTGACTTATTTGACCTTCTAGGGGCTTCTAGATAACTCATGAGGGTTCTCCAACTTCACAAGGCCATAAATCTATAACCGTGAGGATTTATGTGGCGTTCCACATATCATCGTAAATGGCATGACATGTACTATCCATCTAGAATAGTCTTACCTACAAATACACTGATATTCATGCCTTTATACCTCAAACAAAATCAAGTCCCTTATCCATACCTTTGTGCTACTGAAATTCACTACCAGACTTCTCCAAGGGTTGACATCAATATACAATATCACTCTCCAAGGGTTGACATCAATGACAACCAAAAATCCAAACCAACTGTCCATCAACCTAAGCCAACTATCTGACAACTACCTTACATCAAATACCTCTATCTCTAGACCAAATACCTCCTACACCTCCAGGTCCTACCCCTCTTGGTTCTGAACACCACTCTAAAATTGAACATTTTAGATATGATTCTAAGAAAAAATGGATCACAATATGAATGCCATCATAGCATGGATGTATAAAGTATCCTTAAACTTACCCGGGCTTATGCATGAACTGCCTAAATGTSTAGAAAGACTTTTGCCAAAGCTTGACCCAGAAAATTCTTGTTCCTCAGAAGATCGCATCGAGAAATTCTATTTATCCATTTGAATCCTTGATGTTCGCCAAAAATATGTGATATGTAGGATCTTCCCTTACACATTCAAGAATAAGGCCTCTACATGGTATAACAATCCACCAGACGAATCCATAACCTACTGGGATGATTTTGAGAAAGCCTTACTCAGAACGTTCAGAGACGATAAAACTCCCACAACCCTATTCAAAGAAATGGTGGCTCTAAAAATGGAGAAAAAGGAGAAGTTAAGAATTTCAACCACGTTTCACTACTATTGAAAATATATTTTCTATTGATTTTTTTCTTGTTGAATCCCTAACTGTATAATATTACACTTTGACATTACACCCCTCCATAGGCATGTTTGTTAAGTGAGCTGGAAAATTTACTTTATCCTAGAACTTCGAAGAAGCCATGGAGGTTGAGAAAGAGTTTCTCTATTTGGGTAGCCATCCTATAGCTGGAGAAACCAAAAACATCAGGAAGAAACCTTTACTCCTGATCAAACCCACCAAAAAAGAGCCCAAGGACTTAGAAAACATAGTCAAGTTGGTTAAAAATTTGTCCAATGAAGTAGTGGACCTCCAGAAAAATGTTGGTGAAGGATCTTCCAAGAAGAAACCTTCCCGCCCATTCTTTAAAAATAATGATAACCCATATAAACCACCAGAGATCTTTGGTCTTACGTTAAATCTGGATGATTTTAGTATGGACAACTTTTGTTCCTATCACCAAATGAACCATTATGAGAAAACTTGCCCTCAATGGATTAATTCCATGACCCTGGTCATCAACCAATTGTTAGATCAATAGGAAGTTTATGATGATAGAAAAAAAAAAAGATGATTGAGGACAAGGACACAAAAGAGGAATCAACCATGTTTTCTTGGGACTAGTGTTTAGATTTATATGACAAATAGATCGAATAGATTTCTATAGGAGATACCCAGATTCCAAAAGGTGATCCCAAAGACTATAACTTGTGCAACAAAGGGGAAATACCTAGCATTCCTTTACCCTAAAAAATTGTCCCTACCCCTATGAAAACAAGTCCTCCCATGGATACTCAGAAGCCAAACAATCCTACACATCCCATCATCGATCCCAACACTTTGCAGGCAAACAAAACTCTGGATAGATTTGAAACTCATGCCTTATAATACAATGTCATTGAGTATCTAAAGAAAACCAAAACTAATATTTCCCTATATGACATTTGTGTGATTCCTCAACAACGATATATCATTCTTGACACATTCAATTCCACTAACCCTCAGAAAAAGTTTGTTGTTGTAACAAACAACACTCCCAAAAATGTTGAAACGAAAGCATAAAACAAAGTTGAAACTAAATCTATTGAACACAGATAGTATAGGGTCGCACTATTTCAATGTGCACAATTGCTTAGTAGACTCTGGTGCTTCCTCGAATGTGATTCCGTACTCGGTTTATCAAAAGATAAATGTTGTATGAGAAAAGAGCATGACTAGGATCATACAATTACATAGAACATATGCTAAAGTAATGGGTGAACTCAAAGATGTCATGATTAGACTAGATTCTAACCCCATAGTGCATCAAGTTATTGATATTATTGTAGTGTATATTCCATAATCTTACGGTTTATTTTTGAGCATGGACTAGTCTGCAAAACTACAAGGCTATTTCTCCACAGATTGAACTCACCTATGGCTTCCATACAAGGAACGAACAAACCAAATCAGAGTGGAAAACAAATCCCACATGAAACACACTGTAATTGAGATTGAAGGTAAGAACGAACCCATTAGTTTCACTCATAATGCATTAGGAAATTGTTTTTTAGAGGCTGACCATGGTTGTTATACAACATAGCCATCTTCACTCCAAAAAGACAAACAATCTAAAATCCTTCATTGCACTCAGACTAAAAAAAATGATTGTAATATAGTAGAAGTAGATAGTTTATGTTTTACTAACTCAATCTTAGGTACTAACATTTGGACATTGTTATTTGATGGCTCCAGATCACAAGAGGGAGTTAGTGCAGGTTGTATACTCAATGACCCTAAAAAATGAAAAAATCTTATATCCCATCGTCTAGATTTCAAATGCACCAACAACATTGTTGAATACAAAGTCTTGGTCCAATGTCTGAAAAAGGATTTTGATCTCAAGGTAAAATTCCTACAAGCTTTTGGTGATTTGAAAATAATTTTCAAACAAGTAAGGAATACTATACACTACCTATCTCCCCATATGAAAGGTTACCAGCATGAGGTATGGAACTTAATAAATTCTTTTGATACCTTTAACATTACTACTATACCTTGTTCTTCGAATGTTGTTGCTAATACTTTAGCTAAAACAACATCTAGATTCACACCCATGAATAATGGTTTTACTGTTGAAATCATTTTCAGGCCTTCCATACCCGACAACGTCATCAACTGGAGGGTGTTCAATGATGATTCTCAACTGATAGAATTCCTTAGTAGCGTTGACGTTTTCCAGGATTCTATTATAGACAGCAAGGTACACCAAAAAAACTATAGGATTATCGAGACGAGGAAAATAATAACAAGGCTAACTACATCCCAAGGAATGTACTGTCACTTGAAAATATTTTCGATTTACAGTCCAGATTCAGAACAACAATGAATCCAAAGATGAACAACTCAACCATGATGCATGCTTTGGTAAATATAGGCACTTCCAAACAACCTGAATTTATCAACTAAGGCGCTTGATGTTCATAGGTAGATAAAGATACCTTCATGTAGCTATTCAAGAAGTATCGAGATGTATTTGCATGGACCTATGAAGATCTGAAAACATATGACACTCGCATCATTCAATGCATCATTCCCATTAAAGAGAGTGTCAAACCGTTTCAACAAAAACTCAAGAAGATACATACCACTCTTGAGCCATTGATCCATAAGGAACTAAAGAAACTACTGGATGCTCAGATTATCCTCAAAGTGTGACATTCTACCTGGGTGTCAAATCTGGTACTTGTTAGAAAGAAGTCAAGGGAAATCAGACTATGTGTAGATTTCATAAATCTAAATCGAGCCTATGACAAAGATAACTACCACGTTCCCTCGACAAAACATTAACTCTAGCTCATCTCTGGTTCTCAGATTTTTTCTCTTCTACACGAGTTTTCTGGATATAGTCAGGTTCTCGTAGTAGAACCCGACCGACTAAAGACTACTTTTAGAACCAAGTGGGGAACATTCACATACCAAATGATGTCCTTTGTCTTGATTAATGGAGGTGAAAATTTACTAAAGGAAATTGAGATAGCATTTAAGGGCCTGATAAGTCACAATGTGGTGATCTACCTTGATGGTGTTATGGTGTATTCCAAGAAGAGAGTTTATCACCCACACCACCTGAAATAGATTTTTCAAAGATGAAAGAAGTATGACATCTCCCTGAATCCTAAGAAAAGCATCTTCGGTGTTTCAAAAGGAAAAATATTGGGGCATATCATTTCTAAATATGGGATCTTTATTGATCCAGAATGCACTAAAGCCATCATGCAAATCTCTTTACCAAACAACAAGAAGTCTATGCAATTTTTTTTCGAGAAGATAAAATTTGTGAGAAGATTCGTATCTGAATTTTCCGAAATAGTTAAACCTCTTCAACAGATGATTAAGAAGGATGATCAGCTCAAATTGACATCTATTGAGAATGAATCTTTTGAGAAAGTTAAGGTTTTCATAGTAGCGGCCCCTGCACTTCAAAGTCCAGAATTATCCAAAGACTTCTTGTTGTACACGTTCTCCTTTGATCATTCTCTTGCAACAATGCTCACCCAAAATGATCACCAAGGAAATGAATGATCCATAGAATTCATGAGCATGGGAAATCAAGTTGTTGAATTGAACTATCCAACGATGGACAAGAAATATTTTGTTGTTCAAAAATCCATCAAGAAGTTCATGCCTTACATATTGAATAATCAAACCAAGGTAATCGTCCCTCACTCAATAGTCAGATCTCTCTTTGTTTAGAAGGAATTGCGTGAAAGCTGAGGAAACTGGATGATTTCTTTACAAGAATATGATCTAGAATTTAAGCCAACAACTATAGTTAAAGGTCAAGTCTTGTGCAAGTTAGTAATTGAGGCCATGGATTCCAAAAACCAGAAGGAGGAGGGATGACAAGAAGAACCAATACTATATGCACAACATCCTCCTTATGTACCAACACTACATAATTCATGGTACAATGACCTAAAATGACATCTTCAGCATGGAACTACTCCTGAACACCTCAAAGCTATGAAGAAAAGAGAACTGAGATTAAAATCTTCACAATACCAGTTAGTCCATGGTATCCTTTTCATAAGGAACTATGATGGAGTTCTCCTCTGATGCCTCGAGAAACAAGATGCCAACAAAGTCCTCAAGGAACTTCATGACGAACCATCCAGAGGACATTTCGTAGGAGAAACCACAACTCACAAGATCCTAAGAGCTAGATACTATTGGCCTACGGTGTTTAAGGATTCTCATGCTTACTCTTGCAGCTACAACATTTTCCAGAAATCAGCTGGAAGAGAAAGCAGGTTTGATGTTCCACTCCAACCTATTCTTTTCAAAGAACCATTAGAACAATGGGGACTAGATAACATCGATGATATCAACCCTCATTCATCTAGACAACATAGGTATATGTTGGTTGTGGAGCCTGATTATCTTCCTGATTCATAGGTCCTTGCTTTTAGCCGTGTTTATACCCCATGAAGTATTTACACCCCAGAAGTATGTACACTCTTCCATGCAGGGGAGTGTAGAGGTGGGGGTACCCCTACAATGAGGGGTCGATGGGGCACCTCTCCCGGCCCCGGGGGTTGGGGGAAAGCGGCCCCCCTAGCGGGGGTTCGGGGGCGAATCCCAGGAAGGAAAAATTGCCTTGTAAATGTATATTGTGAATTTCATTTGTAAATCTAGACCATTCATTATAAAGATTAAGTAGATCTAGCAGTAGAGATTATGTTAGGGTTTTTTCTCCTAGAGGAAACCCTATTTTATGAGAGAAAATATATTGTGGCTATGGTTGATAAATTGAATATTGTATTCTAAGATAGAGGAATGTGAGAGAAAGAAGGAAGTTACAGCGGGTTTTTTGTTGTGGGTTGTATCCCTTCATATGTTTGGATAATAATAATAAAGGAAGGACACCTTAATTTCTCGGTGGGTATTAGCCCACAGGTGAACTCCATGATAAATCTGTGTCTCCTATTGTATTGTGTATCTTACGTGTTTTTTCACATTTGTTTTGTTTTATTGCTCCGCAGTCCTGTTTTCCCACATGCAACTAGTGTGCTCGAGGCCGAAAGGTAACTCCACCAGGAAAAGAGGGTTTCTGGTTCTAGTGGGAGTAATGTTGGAAGATGTAAAGTTTAGGGTTCAGAAATTTAATGGCCAAAACTACTAGTTATGGAAGATGCATATATGGAAGATTATTTATATGAGGAAGGATCCTGTCTACCATTGGGAGGAATAGCAAAGAAACTATTGAGTATGAAGAATGAAGAATGGGATATTCTTGACAGAAAGGTACTAGGAATGATACGGCTAATTCTGGCATTGTTTGTGGCTTTCAATATTTCCAAAGTAAATACAACAAAGGGTTTGATGGGCGCATTGGACAAATTGTATGAAAACCCTCATCGATAAGGTATTTCTAATGAAGAGATTATTTAATATATGAAGATGTCAGAAGGTAGTCCTATTGCATATCATTTAAATGAATTTAATAGGAGTTACTAATCAACTAAGTTGTAAAGTGGACTTTGATGATGAGAATTCGAGGCTCTCTTCTAATCTTGTGCTCATTGCCAAAAGGCTGGAACAACTTGGTCATGTTTGATTGTAACTTTCTGTCTCTGGTTCAAAATACTTTAAAATTTGATGTTGCAAGTGTTATCCTTAGTGAAATCACGACCGGAAAAGCTACAGGTGGACATCAGTGTCACGTTGAACATGGAAAGCAGGGGAGACAAAGGATAGAGGAAAGGGATCAAGGAGGTAGAATTCTAGGAAGGCAGGGGTCAAATCAGGACTTGGAAAGATAGTGTTGGGATTGTGGGAAGAAGGGACATCTAAAGAAAGACTCTGAGCTCAAAGAAACAAAGAGATGGACAAACGGAAGTAGAGGGGAAGCAAATGTAACGGTGATGGTACAAGATGCTGATTCTTGCAATAGTGTTTAACCTAGTTGGTGTTGAGTAGATTTGAAGACTTCATTTCATACCACTATAGGAAACATTTTCTAGATTATGTTCGGGTGATTTTGGATAGGTTCATTTGGGTGATGCACCATGCAAAATTGTTGGAATGGGAAAGGTAAAAATAAACAACGAAATGGAAACCAATGGTTTGTTGAAAGAGGTAAAGACATGTTCTAGATTTAAGGAAAAATCTAATTTCAAGCAGGGAAGTTGGCAAGTGAAGGTTGTATATCCATATTCTGAGGATAAGGCATGTGGAAGGTCATCAAAAGGATCATTGGTGATGTGAGGAGAAGGTAGGTACATTGTATTTATATCTGGTAATACTGACTCCTCTGTCTCTTTAGCTTCTCTACAGAATTGAATCTGGGACTATGGCATCATAGGCTTGGAAACATGAATGAGAAGAATATGAAGATACTTCACAAAAAGGGGTACATTTTGGTCTTGAAACAAATTGATTTGGACTTACAATGAGCATTGTGTTTATGGAAGAAAAAAGAGAGTCAGATTTCTCAAAATTAGGAAGAAAAGAAAGAAGAATGAAGCGGTTAGAGCTTGTGCATATAGTCTGTGGGGACCATTTCGAGTATCATCTCTTAGTGACTCTAATTATTATATTACTTTTATTGATGATGCAATAGAAAACTTGGGTTTATTGCATTGTTCACAAAATACGGTACTTTTGATACTTTAAAAGAAATGGAAAGCTTTGGTTGAGAATAGAGACAAAGAAAAAAGTTGAAGTGTCACCAGTCGAGATATGGAGGTGGAATATTGCGACAAGAGTTTGATGATTCACTGACATTCATACCATGGGATTTGTAGAGAAAACTAGGTTCCAAGAACACCAAGAAAATGGTGTGTATTAGAAAGGTTGAGCAAGTGACAATCATGGAGCGTGCAAGAGTATGAGATTACATGCTGGTTTTATACAGTTAAGGGCAGATGTTGTAGATATTGTTGTTTACCAATAAGCGAGGACCTTCAAGCTCTTTGCAGGCACTATAATTCAGAGGAGGAATGGGCCGGGAAAAAAGGTAAACTGTCTTTTTGAAAACTTGGGTTGTGAAAGCATTTGTCCATATTAATAAATAAAATAGAGCAAAGCTTGAGGCAAATTCCAAGAAGTGTACCTTTATTGGATATGGTGTTAATAATTTTGGTTATCACTTATGGGATTATGAAAATACATCATTAGGAGTAGAGATGTCATATTCAATGAAGGTCAGCACAAAGATGGGTTGTAGGGAAAGAAAGCAGGGAAAAAGAAAAGAAACACGAATACGATTGCTTGATGAGATCACTTTGAAAAAGAAATTCCAAAGGAACAGGAAAATCAAAATGTACAATACTTGAGGCCATTAGGTACCTCAAACACACACAAGTGTTGTTAGAAGATCTACCACCAAGTTAAGTATACCCCCTAGATGATACTCTCCTTCATTGTATTTATTTATTGTTGATTGATTACGGTGAACCATAAAGTTATGAATAAGAAATGCAGGTGGGTACAAAAAGAAGTGGGAGAAAGGCATGAAAGAGGAAATGGGTTCCCTTGGCAAAATAACCGGACAGGACTTGGTTCGGTTTCTATGGGAAAAAAGGCATTCCGAGAATAAATGGGTTTACAAAGTTGAAGGAAGAGATGGAGGGAGAAAGTGGTACAAGGCTAGACTTGTTGTAAAGAGTTTGCACAAAAAGAAAGGTATAGATTTTGATGAAGTATTTTCTCCTATTCTTAAAGTGACTTCCAAGTGGGACTATTTTAGAATCTTGGCTGGCATTAGAAGATTTATATCTTGATCAGTTAGATGTAAAACAACTTTCTCCATGGGGATTTGGAGGAAAGGATTTATATGCAGCAGCCACGAGGGGGTATGGTCAAAGGGAAGGATAGTTTGGTATGGAGGTTGAATAAGAGCTTGTATGGCCTAAAGCAAGAAGAAGCTCCAAGTGATGGTATTTGAAGTTTGATAAGGTTTATGACAAAGGAGGGGTTATAGTAGATGTCATTCAGATCAATGTGTTTATTTTAAAGATAATCAGACAATGACTTTTGTATCTTTACTATTGTATGTGTAGATGACAGTAGCATTAAGGTTATTATCGGAATATAAATGTGCTCAAGAGAAAGAAATTAGCCAATTCATTTCGGATGAAGGATTCCCCAGGTGCTGCAAAGAAAATCCTTGGCATAGAGAATAACAAAGAGATAAGAAAAATCATGGTGGCTTATTGTCTCGGGGTGGGTACAGAGAAGGTGTTGGAGAGGTTTAGAATCTTGAGAATGCAAACTAGTTAGTACACCTTTGGCCAGCCATTTTAAATTAAATAAGAAAATGTGTCCCAAGACGGAGATAGAATACATGTCCGAGGTCCCATATTCATCGGTTGGCGGAAACCGATGTATGCAATGGTTTACACAAGACCGGATATTGCACATCTGCAGGTGGGAGTTGTGGCAATTATATATAGACAATCGGGTAAAGAACATTGGGAAGCGTGCAGTGGATTCTCGGGTATTTGAGAGTTACTACTACTCATTCATTATGTTTTTGGAGGTTCGGACACTTTTCTGGGGATATGTTGTTTGAGATATGGCGGTGATAAAGAATAGCGTGAGGAGTACCATAGGGTATGTTTTACTATAAGTGGAACAACAATAAGTTGGACCCACTGGCTATGAGGTTGTTGCACTTTCAACAGCGAGCGAGGAAATTATGTTGTTCTGGGAGGCTAGTAAAGAGATGATTTGGTTATAGAGGGTTTTATGGAGGAATTGGGAAAGCGGAGAACAACGAGGTTAATGCTGTGATGAGAATTGAGAATTACTTATTCACCTTACAAAAAGAACTTCATTTCCATTCGAAGACTAAGCATATATAGTTTGGGTACCACTTCATACGATCCGCTTGGAAGATAGACATTTGAAGTTGGAAAAAGATACACACTAGCAAGAATCCAGCAGACATGTTAACAAAAAGAGAAACCAGGGGGCCGAGTTCTTGATCAGTTTCAGTTGGTCTCAAAGAATGAAGATGAAGATGAGAAATTTTCTAGGTCAAGAGTTCGAGATTCAACATATATAACGTGGTGGGTTATTTGAGATCAGTCTCAAGTGGGAGAATGTTGGTTGTGGAGCGTGATTATATCCAGATTTAGATGTCTTTTTTTTCAGCCATGTTTACAACCCATGAAGACTATACACCCAAAAATACTTTACAACCCTCCATGCATGGTGGTTGCATGGGGGGCTTTCCCCCCCCCCCACAACTATCACCAACTCCTGGCGAGGGATTCGGGGGAAGCACCCCCAAAAAAAAAAATTGCCTTGTAAATGTTATTGTAATTTCATTGTAATCTAGACCATTCATTTATAATTCATTAGATCTAATGGTAGAGATTATGTTAGGGTTTTCCTATAAAGGCAACCTCTTTTATGAGGGAAATGTATTATGACTACTTGATTTGATGTCGTGAATATTTTATTAGAGATAGGAGTAGAGAAAGAAGAGGAAGTTACAAGCGGGTTTATTGTTGTAGGTTGTATCTTCATATCTTTGGATAATAATAAAGAAGGACGACAATTTCTATACGGTGGGCCGTAGCCCTGCTGGGTGAACCAAATAAATGTGGAGCCTGATTATCTTCCTGATTCAGAGGTCCTTTCTTTAAGCCGTGTTTATACCCCATGAAGTATTTACACCCCAGAAGTATGTACACTCTTCCATGCGGGGGAGTGCAGAGGGGGGGTACCCTGTCTGTGGGGTCCGGGGGGGCTATCCCCCCAGCTGGGGGTTTGGGGGTGAAGCCCCCGAAGGAAACATTGCCTTGTAAATGTTTATTGTAATTTCATTGTAAATCTAGACCATTCATTATAAGGTCGTAGATCTAATGGTAGAGATTATGTTAGGGTTTTTTTCCCTATAAGGCAACCCTCTTTTATGAGGGAAATGTATTGCGGCTATGGTTGATCGTGAATATTTTATTCTGAGATAGGAGACTGTGAGAGAAAGAAGAGGAAGTTACAACGGGTTTGTTGTAGGTTGTATCCCTTCATATGCTGGATAATAATAAAAGAAGGACCTGACAATTTCTCTGGTGGACGTAGCCCACACTGGGTGAACCACGTAAATCTGTGTCTCTATTGTATTATGTATCTTTTATGTTTTGTTTCTGCATTTGTTTTATTTTATTGCTCCACGGTCGTATTTTTCTCAGGTATAAATTCAGGTTCTTTAATAACTTTAAATTCCCCATAGAATTGGGCAATGATGTGATGGAAGTCTGACTTAAATCTACCACACACAAATATCTCATATTGTGAAAAAAGCTCGGAGAGATTGATATAAAACCGTTATTATGAGATAGCAATAGACTTTGGAACCCTAGACACTGGATGCTCTTCTCGATTGTAGAAATCTCATTTTTCGTCAATGAGATTCTACGCAATCCTTAGCACTCTTCCACTAGTATCCTTTCCAATTGTCCTTGAGGTTTGAGAAAACATTTAGTTTTCTCAGAAATAGCTAAATCATGCAGTAAGTCATGCATTTTGCATATCCGTACTCGTCCATCCCCGCCAACATCTAAAACTTCGATAAGGCATCGATCAATAAGATCCTCCATGTAGGATCGCCCTACACTGTAGGACTCTTGTAATTGTGCACAAACAAATCCCTCAGAAATCCATGCATGCACTAAATCTTTAGACTCTATTTGAGTATTCTTAGTAAAAACATAGCAGTAAATAAAACAAGGCTTTAGATGAAGAGGCAAAGCCTGTTAACTTAACTTAAAAGACGACGTATCTATGTCCCTCATGCCATCTGCTTCATTTAGATGATCAAGGGTTTGTTGCCAGTAATCAGGAAGCCTCCCTACCGATGTTTCCAAATGAGCTCCTATTGTCTTGATGGCCAGTGGCAGTCCGCCGCATTTCTTTACAATTTTGTGGGTTATCTCATCCAACGCCTAGCGCTTGTGGAGGTTGGTGATCACCATCTCAAAAAGCACGATGACATGAAAATTACCAATTGTTTTCTTCTGATAAACTACTTTTGGGGAGAATTTGATCTCCAGCCCCCAAAGCCTTTGCAACCTTTTCATTGCAGGTTGTCACCACAACTTTATCTTAGATTCTGGATGGCAAGCCAATGTCCTCCAAGGAATATCTGTCTCACACATCATCAACTGCAAATGGACAACATTTTCCTTCTAATCTTTAATGAATCGTGTTGATAAACTCCCCCTTGTTTAACTCCTTCGAATCAAAATTTGGCTCGAATTCCCCAAGCACTTGGTGGAGCAACTCCATAACATTGAATTTTTGAGATATTGCCAACCAAACCCGATGGTCAAAACATTGATGTATATCTTCGCTATTGAAAACGCATTGGAGTAGAGGGGTTTTGCCCTGCCCTCCTATGCCTACAATGCCAATGACTGGAGGGTTGTCTTCAATATCCATTCAATAATCACTTTAATATAGTCGTCCATGCCCACAATTTGTGATTCTTGAAGGAGAGCATTGGATCTTTCCCTCTTTTCTTTAAAACTATCTGCATCCAATGCTTGACCATGAGCATTCACATCTAAAATAGACGCAAGAAATTTGAGATTTATAGCATCCAGTTGGATCTGCTTGAGTCGCTCCTTTAATTCCCTAATCTTGTGGCCCATCGTTAACCAGAAGATCAGTTTGGCAAAGATGTAATCAACCGCCCCACATTGATCCACTAGGTACTCAGCATTGGCGACAAAATCCTCAAGACTGTCAAGCCAAATGGACACTGAACTGGTGTTCCTTTTCTCTCCGGCGTTCGTTAAAACACATTTAATGGAAAAATATCTTCACAAAAATATTCAAAATCCCGTCTGAAGTTAAAAATCAGGGATACCTCTTGGAAAAGTCTGTCTGCGACCATAGGAGTGAATTTGTCTATAAGAGCGCTAACAATATCTGCTTCTGCAATATTTCCTTTGACTCTCGTACCGCTCTTGCTTTGTTCACCGTAGTAGCATCGACTATTCATGCAAACACCTACCCATGTAGTGTTTCAGACTTCACTCCTCGAGTCTTCTTCCCTCTAATTGTATGCTCTCCGCGAAACGTCACAAGCTTATATAAGCTTAGGATAAATATTGTAGAAGATCAATGTGCTTTATGATTTTGTGGCAACGACAAGTAAGAATACAAATGAAAGGTTATTCCATGCTACACCGTGCTAACTAAAGAGGCAAATCATTCCATCACAACAAGTAAGAATAATAATGAAAGGTTATTCCTGCTACACCACATTAGAAAAATAGGCAAATCATTCCAAAAGCTTATTCCATCCTATACCAAATTAGAAAAAGAAGCAAATCATTCCAAAAGATTATTCCAATGTTGTGGGCGGTGTTGGTGGAGGACACCTCACACATCAAATCAAAACAATATTAATGAAATGACGTCCTTCTAATCTCTTGTTTTTTCCTTTGGGTTTTATGTAATTAACTGAGATTACCATGATTTGGGAAATTGATTACTTGTAAATCATAGATACATATTCTAAATATTATAACTATTTAAGAGAAAATCGAGTCAATTAAAAAAAAAAAACAAGAGAATTGTCCTCTCATTTTAGAGGACATTAATACATAAATTGATCTTCACTCTACAATTTAAATATATACCTCTTCAATTTCTAATTTATTATTAACTAATAGAAAAAAAATATTTTCCTTAAAACAAAAAACTTAAAAAGTCGAAGCAAAACAAAAACAACACATAAAGCTTGTTTATAAAGTCATCCAAGATTGTTTAACAACGTAATGTCTAAATGCGAAATGGAAACTGATGGAAAATTTAATTTAATGATGGTGTGCAATCGTAGCCTTTGACAATAGTAAGTGGCTACAAACAAATAGATGTAAGTATCACATGAGGCAGGCTTCACTGTCAAAGTGTCGATCATGCAAAACGCAAGTAATCAACATCCTATTTTGATCAAGGAAACCTTATAACTAAAATATACAACCTTGAATGACCTTTTTAAAGAAATGTTTACATGCTTATTAGGTAAGACTAACTTAATATATCTATGGGGTCTAGACTATGAGCGAAAACAACGAAAAACTAATTTCACATTAAGTGCTGTGAAGGCATCGCGTGCACGATGAGACACTTTCACAAAAAATAATTTCACATTGAGTGCAATGAATGTAGATCTGCCATCCGTAATGAAAAATTTAGGTTATATATTTAATAATTTTAAATCCACTTTGTACTCTATATTGATAATGAGAGTGCCAATTTTCCAAATTAATTTCGTATTGAGTGCATTGAACGTAGATCTGCCATCTGTAACAATTTTTTAGGTTATATATTTATTATTTTTAGATCTACTTTGTACTCCATATTGATAATGAAAGTGCGGATTTTACAAACTAATTTCACATTGAGTGCAGTGAACGTAGATTTGCCATCCGTAACAAAAATTCTAGGTTATATATTTATTATTTTTAGATACACTCTGTACTTTATATTGATAACGAGAGTGTGAATTTTCCATCGGATCCTCACAGCCTCTTGTCGGTCACCCATGCATGTTCTGCACCGAAAGGATTTTATTCACAAGAGAAAATTGTCACTGGAATAAAATCATGTAGATTTGGCTATTTTAGAGAAACCCTTTGACATTTTCATGTGCAAATTTCTATGTTTGGGGATGTTTGTTTTAAATAATGAAATATAAATTTTACCATTCAAATTTATCACATGTGAGCTCCAACTACCAGCAAATAACGTCGGACCTTTTTGGCGTGGAGGCATCAATGTTGGGGGTTGTACAAATTTATGAAAATATTACGAAGCCACCGACAAAATATGACATTGTTTTCGATAATATGCCCCACCCCCACTCCTATCCAACGATTTTCATTATGTAACCCACCACAGTATCCATGACTTCATATCTATGCCACATAAGCTTGTCTCGGGAAACTAAGTGCTTTGTTATCGGTATCCTCGTCTAGTCAAAGAGGAAAACAATGTAGCCTTTCCCCTAAGCCACATGGATCCTAGTTTCAAAATAAGAACCAAACATCCTCAATGTGTCAAAATGCTTTTGTCATGCGTTAAAAACTGATTATTGATGCTTGCGTGAAGGAGAATTGGGAACGATTTTTTCGTCCAGTTGTTTGTCCACAAGTCCGTTGAAGATTATGTCAATCTTGCTCCAGCTATTTGAAACCCGAATGTTGGTGATTAAGAAAGTTGTTGTTGTTCACTGAGAGTTAGTGACTCAATCTGTATATGTTTTTGGATAGATCTGTAGAGGGAGTACCTTGACTGAATCCATGGATTCAATCCAACAATAGGTTCCCCGACACTACAATGTAGTCATCACCCAACTACTCATCTAGGTTTAGGAGGTGATAAACTGTTGCATGTAACTCTCATTGTGAGATACACCTATCCAGATAAATAATTGGTTTCACATTTTGGTAGTTCCTTATCTACCTTCCCGTATCTCCATAGGGCATAGGACCTAACCTATGAAAACATTCAAATGGTGGCTCCATTTCAGCGAGGATCTAGGTGCAGATTGGTTCGATTGCCTCATGCTTAGTTAGGTAGAGTAATAGAAATTGGTCTGTAAGAGCTGGTGCAAATACCAATCCTCCTGGACAGAGGGGCACCCAACAAGCCCCCCCATAGTAATACAACTTTCACCTAGTAGAAGGTGAATTTCATCAGAAAAAACCCCATACTCATGCAATCGGGGGAATTTTCCACCTCTTTCCTAAGGAATGTCGAACCCTTGTTTCATCGACGTATTCACTCATGATCCACAAGGTCATCCTAAAGCCCCTGGGACCAACAATATATAAGCCAGAAGAAAGTGTATATCAAGACCCAGTTGCAACACTAACCAATGAAGTAGCACGTTTGGCGCCCCTCTATACGGACAGATGGACTTTGATGAAACCTATGGTCAATTCAAACAGGTTCATCTATGGAAGGTGTAAGCGACCTATAGGAAGGAAAGGCTAGCCGAAGATCAAGATAGGTAATGGAATGGGTTGGGTAGGCCTTTCAAGCTTGTATTCTAAGTCATATTTCATGACCTTAGAATAGGAATATGCATAGAAGTGCCTAGGGGAATGAGAATTTTTCAATGTGTGTTGTGTCCCTGATCAACTTTAATCATAAACCGGGTATGTAACTTAAACTACAGAGTAAACGAGTGGAAAGGGGGTTTCAAATAGTGCCTAGTTCTTATCTGATCTATGCTCATAGAGATTCATAAAACATTTGTTCCCAAGAAAATAGAATTTTTATGCCAAATATAACTGTATCCACCTAAATTGTCTCTCAATCATGAAATGAAATTAAAACTACTACCATAAACTTTCATTGTCTCTTAATCTGTAAATGAAACTAAAACCATTGGTGCTTACTTTGTTGCTACCACCTATGTTGTTACCTTCTTTGCTAGCTTTGTATGTGTTTTTGACAACCTTTCCTTCTTTGTTGGATTTGTGTCAATTTTTGATAGCATAGCAACCCAATTTGTTTTTGACGCTTTCACTGCATAAAGATACAAACTTTACAATTAGTAAATCGGTTTTGTACTCAAACTTTACAATTAGTAAATTAGTATTGAACTGCTAATAATAAATGAAAATAAAAATTGTATTACGTATTAGTACCTGATGAATTGTATTGTGTATCATATCTTTATGTCGTTTGTATTTCGAAATTCCAAGCTCAACTGCGGGTCCAAGCTCACTGTAAATTTCGAAACCAACAACTTTAACCAACTAGCAGCCAATTATTTCACATTCAACCAGTTATTGCACATTCGTGATAGCTTTGTCAAAGCATAACTATTGCACATTCAATATAGTTGCACATTCAGGATAACATCTTTGTCAAAGCATAGCAACAACCAACTAAGGAGGTGAGGTGGTCATCCTTCTAAATAGAGAAGGATCATTCAAATTAGAAGTATTAATGTACTGTGACACTGGCAACGTAAGTGTTAATGGGGGAGATGAATAAAGAATCTAATAGATAGGATATGAATAGATACGAATAAATATTCCTGATTATGAATAGCTAGGGTAGTAGATACGAATAGATATGCATGGTTATGAATAGCCAGGGTAGTGAATAGACAACCAAGGGGGTGATGTGATGAGCAATAGATATTATTAT
>SNQJ01S0017096.1:66901-84210 GCA_010110895.2 Picea sitchensis | reverse complement strand
ATATTTATTCATATTTATTCTCTGAGCATGAGAAAGCATAGATGTTAATGCACTTCGTCGTCACCTCACCAATAAGAGATGAAAGTTGGCCATCCAATGATAGGGAAGAAAAATAAAGTTTTTTAATTTAGTTTAATTAAAATAAAACTATTATTGAAACTTTCCTATGTTGGACATTAGAAATGAATGAAAAAATTAAGGTCAACGATATAACTAATAGAAATTCAACGCCTGATCGAATGCTATAGTCCTTGCTTCCTTCAACACAGACTAATAAATAAAATTAAAAGCACGATATCACGAAAATTACATATTAATATCTTATTCCATACTCTACATCACCTCGACATTTCACATACGAAAACCCCTTTACAATTTTCAAACAAAGGGATGGAGGGATGGTTTACAATGGATTGGGAGAAAGATCCAATGTAACGGTGTGTAAAAAGGTTGTGAAAAAGAATGATAGGAAAAATGTGGGTGCCATTGATGGAGGTTTGTCACCTTTCATCCCTCCCACATTAGATGTTCTTTCTCCTTCTATTCCTCCTCACACATATAGGGCTCTTAGATAATCACAACCCAATAGGGGGTTGGAGTAATGATTATCCTCTCTCTCGACCTGTGTGGGGTAGGGGGTGCCCAAAATATCTTAACCCTCAAACATTTGATAAATTCTGTTCACCCTAACATAATATTTTTTCAAGAAACGATGGTGGTATGTGAAAAGGAAAAGGAATTTTTCTTGAAGTGCCCATATAAGGACAAATAATCCTTTTGACAACCTTTGATGGACTGTGGGATTCTGCTAGAAGATGGTTTAATCACTGGTGGGGATCTAAGCCTAAATTTTTCATCAAGATAAATATGTGGTGAACATGCCAGACTTGATCTATTGGACTATTCACTTCTGTTGGACTTGTGGATATCCAACCAAGACATATCAGTCCTACATGGAGGAATGGGAATTTGGGTGAGGATGGAATTTCGAAGAGACTTGATAGTTTCTTTATCAAAGAATCTTTCTTGGATAGTTTAGGAAGATCTAGGACATGGTTTATAAAATCCTTCATTTCAGATCACAATCATGTATGCTTGCAAGTAGAGGAAAACATTGATCGAAACTTCACTCCTTTTAAGTTCAATTGAGCATGGTCGAAGGATCAAGACTTTAACACTCTGGTTCGGTCTATTTGGAATTCTATGGATTCATGGAAGAGTCCCTCAGCTATGAGATTAATAGCAGATAAGTTAAATAAGTTGAAGGAAGCAATGGTCCTTTAGCAATCGGGGAAAAAGAAGAAACTTTAATCAGATTTAAAGCAGAGAGAAAAAAACCTGGCAGAGGTTTTCCTTAAAATCCCCTCACAAATATTTTCTATTGAAGACAAGATTCTTTTAGATTCACTTGAGAAGAGGAAGTTTGAGATACTTAACCATGAGAAAGAAATATGGCACCTTAGGAGTCGGGAAATTTGGCTAGAAATTGGAGACCAAAACAAAAAATTCTTTCATAAATATGCTGAGCACAAAAGGGTCATCAACTCCATTTGGGACATTGCATATTTGGATGGTTCAACTGATCCATTTGGATATTGGTGGCTACCCACCTATTCCAACTGGCTCCTCTTGTCCGTTTTTAGTTCAACACGTTATTCTGTACTTATTTGTAATTGTGGTTTCTACAGTTCTGGGGCTGTTTGAAGCCGTACACATCATCCAGGTGGATATTGGTGGCCTCTCACCTAATCCAACTGGCTTATTTTGTATGTTTTCATGTCAGCACATCTTGTTGTACTTCTAGGGCCATTTTGGAGCTCTAAACAATGTTTTTTTGTCTCGCCACAGTCAAACTATAGATAGAGTCAGATTTTGACGATGAAATGTGTAGTTCTCTGAAAGACCTTTCCAATGGGCTATCACGCGCCTAAAATGGAGGTTGTATGCAAAATTTACGACCCCGATAAGTTGAGGTACCAACTTACCCATAGGGGCCCACATGAGTTTTTGTGTTTTACCTCCTAGGGTTAGGTTTTTGGATGTCTAGGGTTTTGGCATTCAAGAGTAATATCAAAAAGGACTCTGGAGCCTCATTGTAATGTATTCTGATCAGACAGATGTGAGTAGCATCCACATCTCTTCTCAGATATAGATAGCACCATTCAAGCAAGTGTTTCATTTCTGTAGTTTTACAGTTTCATCCTATTTCATTTATTCAATAGAAGATATTGTTCACTGGATATCTGTTGTATTCTTCATATCTTTGTTTTTATTGTATTTAGTCTGTTAATCAGTTTGTTCCACTCCTAAATTTGGATCGTCAACCCTGTCTTCATAGGAAGATATAAGTTCAACAACTTACACATGCTATAGGTCTCTTTAT
Source organism: Picea sitchensis (assembly GCA_010110895.2). Classification (NCBI taxonomy): domain Eukaryota; kingdom Viridiplantae; phylum Streptophyta; class Pinopsida; order Pinales; family Pinaceae; genus Picea; species Picea sitchensis. Next base: position 81,827 of record SNQJ01S0017096.1, on the reverse strand, counting down.
CAAGCTACAGGGAAGGAAGACACATCAAACTAGTTCCATGTTATAAAAGAAGTTCCACGTTATTTCTCGGATGAAGAAAGTGATGATGTTGGAAAACATATTTTCCTTCAGGAGGTGGAAAATATGGTGGGTATGATGCCTAGGGACAAACGTCCTGGGCCTGATGGGTGGAAACAAGAATTGTTCCAACACATCTTTGACATAATGGGTAATGATTTATTGTCTGTTGTGGAAGAGTCTAGACAAACTGGTAGGGTTTCTGGATCTCTGAATGCTACCTTTGTGACACTAATTCCAAAGGAATCCAAACCTGTATCATTTAATGATTTTAGTCCTATAGATTTATGTAATTTTGTCTATAAATGTATTACAAAAATCATTTCATCCGGGATAAAAGAAACGTTGGCTACAAGCATCTCGGAGGATAAATTTGGATTTCTGAAAGATAGACTAATTTTCGATGTTGTAGGTCTTTCACATGAATGCATACACTCTGTGAAAACAAAGAAGATGAAATCACTGATATTGAAATTGGTGTTAAAATAATAGGTGTGCTCTTTTACCATAGAAAATATCACTATTGTTAGCCAACCATAGGCACGCAGCCACCCCCGAGCACCTTTAACCTTTGACATAATTATTCTGGAAAGTCGCTGTTATCATTGAAAAATCGTTCTCAGCATTGCACACAATGGTTGAAGAAAGACATCAATGTCAGTAGCAATTATTCCACTTAAAACACCAAAATCCATCAAAAGGCAAAAAACTATATACTTGGTTCAAAAATCAAAGTGCGCAAATTCATAAAAGGAAGCGTGTGCATAGTGCGCAGGCTAACACAACCCTTAGCACGCATTATGCACAAAATGCGCACTTGTCTATGAGAAAATCCACACACTTCCATGAACTACGCATTTATGAATCTTTTCGGCCTCTCAACCACTTCTAGTCATACCCCCAACACGATTTGACACTCATATCTGAGTGAAATCTAGATTGGAGGCTGGTCAAGGGCTAGGATGTGCCCTAAAAGGCCCCTTGTTCACATTATTAACCAATTATATCTTTCCATGAATGGACACTGTAAATATGTGCCATGGGTGTCCTAGAAAAATAAGAACTTCAAGGTATTGTTATACTGCAAGAATTCTTCTTTGAGAATCCTCTTTTCTCTTTGAATCATTCAAGCACTATATCAAGGGCCATTCCACTCACCTCTTGAGAGAATTGGCATTGTATTTATTCACCATTGTCACTTGTGTTACACATGTTTTTGGTCACTCTGGTGATGTTTCTACAATGTTGTATTTAGGCTCCCAACAAGGACTTTTTGCCTAAGAAAGATGACTGTTGTCTTCCTCTAGAAAACACATTTTTAAAGTGAGTTCACAAGCTGCCTATGTATTAGGGTGCGAGAATGCCTGATTCTCACAAGCCACCCACACCTAGGGTGTGAATTGTTCGCAGGCTGCTCTATAGGTAGGGTGCGAACCTGTTTTTAAGCTTGAAGAAGAGAAGAAGTCTCGAGGGTTCTAGAAGGGAATCTTCTAGAGAATGAGTTGGCATTCGTATGGTTGGCATCCTACTGACTTCTCAGATTTGGTGGGATCATCCTCATCCATGTAACCATCTCTCATTCTCCTATATATTGAAAGGTTTCTCATGGAAAAGGTTAAGCAAGATTGAATGAAGAATTGGTGAAAGAATTGTGTGAGGAATTTTGCTTGGATAGAATCTTGGASTCCCCATTTGGCCTATCAAGCTGTGTTAAATATTCTTCATGCGATTGTAGAACAAGTTTGTGTGTTGGAACCAAGGGCCACCGAAAGGAATCTTGCGACATCAAGGCGATCAGGTTGTAATCTTCTACTTTCATCTAATATGATACGGAGGCATGTCCCTTTCCCATAAAATCACTATTATTTTATTGTGTAATTCCTTGATCATATGCATAGGTTGACTTTGAATGTACTTTGTTATCTTCACTTTGGTTGGTTTGTGTTGTCTTGGACTTGATTGCACGAGAGCACCGGAGTGAAGCGGGAACAACAGATACCTAAGGAAGCGATCTAAAGGTATGTCACTTGTTCCTCTTTGCTAGTAGATTCAATGGTTACAACTTAGGGAAAGAGTAGTGTCCTATCTTGTTTTGTTCTAGATCCAGGTGGATCTAGGGAGATCTGTTAGTGTCCACGCCTACCAATTTGTCTGATAACAAAATTGGAGACTCCACTAGGGATCATACCCATTTTTAGTGGTTTTTATTGGTTTTTGCTTGGCCATTTTCTCCTGACCTACCATTTCTCATTCCCATCAATCTCTGAGTCTTGAGGATATCCTCACTGACTCCCTGGGTCCAGAAGTTCTCTCAGAATTTTTTTCCCTTCTTCCAAATTTTTCTTGTTTACATACATTCTCGCACTGCACCCTTTAGTAGCCTGTGAGAATCATCTGAGTTCGCACCCTGGTGTTTAGTCCAGTGCGAACCCCTCGAAGTCAACCTGTGTCCAACCTGCGATAATCCTTGATTTTCGCACTGTAATACATTGCTAGCCTATGAACCCACTTGCAAAATTTTTGGTTTAAGTCTTTTGTGTCCTTAGATACCTAGATTGGTTTGTGTGTCTAGGAAGAACTTCTCTAGCCATTGGTTGGATGTTTCTTAGCTTCAGATCTCGTGAATGATTAACTTTCAGAAATCGAAAGCTCTCCTTGTTCATTTTGTCTCGATTTTTACCTCTTGACCTTTTTCTTCAAACAAGGGTATAATCTCTGATCTTAGTATTCAAGTGCTTTTTTGGTCAAGAGTTTGTCACTGGTTTAAAATTTGAGATTGATTTCCTTTTCAATTGTTCATTACTTGCAAATTTGTTTCCCATGTGCATGTGAAAAGACCCTTTTCGTCAGTTTGTTATTTTTGTCTTCATTGAAAGATCCATTTGGGGTGTTTGTTGGGTGTTGTTTTTGTTTTCGTTGATTGCTTACTTTTTAGTTCCATCCCTGTTGTTGGTTTCTAATAAAAATTGAAATTTTTTTTCTTTCTTTTAGGCAACCTGTTATTCGAAAATATTGGCATTTGAATATTGAAAAAGCACGAATAGAGAATTTGCATCGCTAGTGATTGTTTGATATTTCATTTTAAAGACAATCATACATTGTAGTTCATGTTGTTCCAGAAAACTCTTGTTTCCCTCTCGTAAATAGGATTCATCGAACGAAATTTGTATCTTTCATTCCTACTTATGCATTTTTTGGGTCAGAGTATCATACAACATTGGTTTCATCTCCGTCTCCTCTTGAGTAACAACAGCCTCTAATAATATTGCACAATTTTAAAATTCAACTAGTAACTTTTTCTAGGGCTCTTTTACACCAACATTAGCTAGGCTAGAGCTTTGGAACAGGTAGTGAGACACACTCTCCAAAGTACAAAACACACAATAGTATCTTGTGATAGGGAGTGTCAAATTCCATTTGCAACATTTTGTCCTGGGAAGCCCTTCTCACACAAGGGTCAAACCTGAGGTCGCATCGAGATTGACAGAGTTACTCACCCTGCTTTGTTGATATTGGTGTAGAGATTGCATGTATTACGGGGGTCACTTGAAGGTATACCCACAATGATGAGTGGAAGCCTCTCAAGCTGATTTTGGGCCAGATACCCTACCCTTGCGTGTGAATCGGACTGTCGACTATCCCCCCAGGCATTATTGTTGTTGGTGGTAACCTTAGTGGCCTATATTTTAGGGTCTTACACAAGGTGATTGTGAAGGGGAAAATCTTCACGGTACCTGGAATCGATGTTGGCCAAACTCACTCAGGATCCTTGGAGGGTATACCCATGATTATGTGTGGGAGCTTGCACCAGGGTGTAAATTCGTTAAGCAGGTCGTCAACGTAACTTTTCCACCCCAGTCCGGCCCCTTCTTGTCTCGTCATTGCGACATTGGATTTCATCACCAACTAGTGACTTCGACATTAGAAGGTCTTATTTGCTTGGTTTTTCTTCCTATATTTTACTAGCGCATGTTGTTTGTCTACCCGAGTAGGCCTTATAATTTCTTTCGTAAGATCCTAATTCGATCACAATAGACCCTCCATGTCGTTCATGTAGAATGCAAGGTTTACCCCCATAAGATATGGAAGGTTCTCAACCCTTGCCTACCAGCTCGCCGTAGGGCTCTCCTCAACAAAGTGAAGTCCAAGACATCACCACTCCACAAGTGGAAAGAACTGACTCTCTAGAATGGTTTCGAATTTCCAATTCTCGAGAGGACTTTCGACTTCACCCTGACTCTGAGAGACGTAATATGCGACTGAATTCTTCTAGAGAATTAGTTGTTCAGTCTTCTGGATCACCAACTCGACCTTTCCTAGGACCTGAGGGTCAAGACCCTTTTTGGCCTACCGACCTTTTTAGACAGGATCTCTTTGGCTCAGGAGCAGGTGTTGATATCACTGTCGCACCTGAGCTACCCGAAACATCTGATCCAGATGCATTGCCATTTACTACTGCATATTACTTTCCTGATATAGAAACTCCACCAACTAGCCACATCTTGACTATTCCTCTACAAATGGTCCATTATACAATGGTCCTCGACACTACAAGTCCCCACACCTAGATTACAACAACCAGCCAAGATCCCATTGGCACCTCGCTTTCTCCCAGATTCACTTCGACCCTTCCACCTAGATATCATGCATTGAATGCTTCTATCCTCGCTCCTACACAGATGACATACAGGACTCCCAGTGGTTCCACTCCTTCTAGGTAACCCCCTCCCGGTTTCATTCTGACACTTCCTCCACCCCATTTCAGAGGACCTCTTCCATCCTCTGTCGGAGGTACTGATCCTAGTGGCACTTTTCCGTCGTTCACATATGCTTACCAGATTCCTATTGGTGGACAATTTCACCAAGGAGGCCAAACCCAAACCCCTTTTACAGGACAAATCCCAATTGGGACTCAACCCCCGATTGGAGGGAAACCCCCACCGACCCCACCCTCTGGAAAAAACATACCTTCGTCCTTGGACCAGTATTGTTCAACATAATCCTCTCTTGATTGGGGGGCAACAACCCCAAGCTAGTTCTGTCGTTCCCCCTAGCACAGGCCAACCATACCCAGGCATGTCCAATCCTATCTGGGGCTCGAACGCCTAACCCCACACCCCTGTTCAAGGATATCACCCTATGAATTACTTGCCTCCACACCAACAACCGATCCTGCCTAGATCCTTGCATTACATGCAAACCACTTATGGTCCCATTGGTTTACCGATGTGACTTCCTCCCCAAAGTCACCAGTACCCGCATGTGAACAGACAATTACCCTTCTTAGCCACCTTGGAGCTACCGGATCTATCGAGGATTTTGAATGATTTGATCCATCACTCTCCTCACTGGCCTACCATACCAGCCAAAATACCATCTGACATCCCCAAATTCGATGGCAAACCAGGAGAGGACCCAAACAATCACGTCATGACTTTTCACCTTTGGTTCTCATCCAACTCTTTGATGGATGACTCTATTCACCTACGCCTTTTTCAATGAACCCTTACATGTTCCACCGCGAAGTGGTATATAGAATTACCACGAGGTTTCTTCACTGACTTCAACACCCTCACCATAGATTTCCTCACCCACTACCAGCTACCAATTCTCTATGAAACGGGAATCGAGATCTTGAGTTCTTCCAAACAAAGTAAAGCCACTCATATCTCCGATCACATTCATGAGTGGCGACGCCGCCGACATCTCACCAAACTTGAACTTCCCGATTAGCTGCTGGCAGAGTGGTTCACGAAATCATTCGTGAATGACATCGCTCGTGACATCTCCATGGGTGGAGTTGTCACAGAGGAACAGGAAATCAGTCATGCCCAATACCTAGACCTCATTTACTCACAAACGGGTACTCTTTATGACCTGCTTCCCGATGCACCTCGTTCTTCTACTTCTACTACTTCAACCACCCCCACTGCTTCTCATGTGGCTGACAGTGTGATTGGCACCTTCCATGCCCAACCTCATTCCATCCAAACTTCTGGCAACAACCCCAAATATGTTTCTTCTAATGTTCAAAATGCTCTGTTTCCTACCCCTCCCACTGGCAAGATTTCTGAGGTAAATTTTGTTCAATCTACCCCAGCCGGTCGAAATAAATCCAAAAGAGGAAAGGGTAAGAACAAGGAGGATAAAAATACTCCACAAACTAAGAAACCCAAAACACCACCTGTTGATGATAGGGATAAGTGAAAACCCCAATACCCTTGCCTCATCTGTGGTGATGATCACTACACAAAGGATTGTCCACGACGCGCCGAGGTAAATAAGTTCCTTCAAGGGACCACGAAACCCCCCACTCTGGCTGTATTGTCACAACCCTTCCCCTCTCAACAACATGCCCAATTGGTCATTCATGACCAACCTTCCCCCTCTAATACATCGTATGTATTAATGTGTACCAGTGATTCAAAGAATAACGACATCACACTTACCACTCGAGCCAAAGATTATTCTTCCTCCAAAGATAAGGTTGATGCAGTACCGCCCCCGTCGGTCCAACCCTCCCCCATGACCCCACCTACCAACGGTCCTCTTCATCTCGAATGATCGAGCCTCGATACAATTCTTTGCCCTCCCCCAAAGGGTGTTGTTCGAAAATTGGTTTTCAATCCTCATGCCTGTGCCGCCCAGAAATACAACATTGTCGAAGATCTGGCCCATACACCGTCTGCGATGTCAGCCCTCAAAGTCCTCTAGAGTTGTCCTACACAACAGAAGGCACTGTTAAAAGATATTGGTGGGATCGACCCCATAGATACGAATTTAATAATCTTTGACTTGGAAGATCACATTCCAAGGTTACCCCCTCAACTAGAATTCCAAATACAAGTTATTGTCTCTGACAAGAACATTTGTAGAACAATTATCGATGAGGGTGCCTCGACGTGTGTCATGTTTCTTACCTACTGGAAATCCATCGACTCTCCTCCTTTGACTGAATCCCACAACACACTCAAAGCCTTCAATGGCTTTGGTTTCAAGCCTTTTGGTGTTCTCCCCTCATTTCCTATTACGTTAGAAGGCAAAATGGTCCAATTCAAAGTGGAAGTCTTTGACGCCCCTCTCGATTACAACCTTCTGCTTGGTCGTAGCTGGATTGATTCCATGCGTGCAGTTGTGTCAACTATTTTTCATGTCGTGCATTTTCCACATCAAGGAAAAGTCGTTACCATCGACCAATTGGCCTTTTTTCACTCTGATGCACGTATGGGCAACATACCATTCATTTCCAAAACCCCCCCTGGATACGAGAATGTTGGCGTGGGTCTTCTCAAAGATTCCTCTTTGATGGGCACTTTCCCCATTCCACCACCTGATGTTCCACATCCTTTTTTCACTTCGATCAACATGATCTCCACCTCTATTCACAGAACCCCTATGTCTCACGACCCATGGACGGTCCCCGACCCTGGCGATCATCTTCGTTATGGTGACGAAATGCCGTTAAGTCTAGTCGAATCTGCTTATCAAGCCATTCAATCAACACCCTTTACTTCCCCCTCTCTTGGTGATTTATCTCTAGATCCCTTCCGCGTTATTTTTCCCATGGACGAGATGATAATGTCTATCATGTCCATGGAAGACACCCCTTGGGACGATGGACATCATCATTCCATCCTCTTCCTGGAACAACACACCATCGAGGGTTACCAACGGATATCAACCCCGTCGACCGTTGTTGTCATTTCTATCGTTCCCGAGTCTACACATGATGTTCTTTACGAAGGGAACTTAAGCAATATCTCACCCACCATTCCCCTCGACATATCCATCAAACCTGGAATTGTCGAAAATGTGCACATCAGAGCTTCTTGTTCCCATGACGAAGTTGTCACCTACACGTCCCTCTTCAAAGAATTCCGTGACGTCTTCGCCTAGAGCTACGAATAAATGCTAGGTATTGATCCCGCCATTGTGATCCATGAGATTAAGACATACCTAGACGCTAAGCCTGTCCAGCAACGTCTTCGTCCTGTCCACCCATGTAAAGCGGCCGCTATCAAGCTTGAAGTTGAAAAACTTCTCAAAGATGGCTTTATTTATCCCGTGGCTCTAACTGACTCGGTTTCCAATCTTGTTTCGATTGATAATAAACAAGGCACCATCCACGTGTGCGTTGATTATAGGGACATTAACAAAGCTTGTCCTAAAGACAACTTTCCTACCCCCTTCGTTGACCAGATTGTTGACGACTGTGCCGTAAGTGAAATATTCTCCTTGATGGATGGTTTCTCTGGATATAATCAAATCAATATTGTACCCGTAGACCAACACAAGACTGCCTTCATTTGTCCTTGGGGCACGTTCACATACCGAAAAATTCCATTCAGTTTAAAGAATGTCGATGCCACTTTTCAGCATGCTATGTCTTATGCCTTCCACGATATAAAGCATATCGTGCAACCCTATCTCGATGACTTATCCACCCATTCCATGCGTCGGGTAGACCATCCAACAAACCTCTGTGCCATTTTCCTTCACTGTCGGTTTTACCATATACGCCTGAATCCCCACAAATGTGTTTTCTGCGTAGAATCCGATCGACTTATGGGCTTTATTGTTTCACTTCAGGGGATTTGGGTAGATCCTTTGAAGGTAGAGGATTCTCAATCTTCCTCCTCCTTCCTCACTTCGTCTGTTACAAAATTTGCAAGGGAAGGAAAACTTTCTTCGTCGTTTCATCCCAAACTATGCCGATCTAACCCTTGGATTTACACAACTGCTCAATAAAGGGTTCGAGTTCATGTGGGATACCACTGCCAACAAAGCTTTTGAAGCTTTGAAACTGTCTTTGACATGTACCCCGCTACTCTTCCCACCCGAGTATAGTCGCGATTATTTCCTCTACCTCGTAGCCTCATACTATACCATCTCTATGGTTCTCGTCCAGGAGGATTATTCTCATGATGAACATGTCATCTATTACCTAATTCGTAGTCTAACGACTATCGAAACCAAGTATTTACAACTGGCCTTGGCAACCGTCCAAGCAGTTCAATGTTTCCGACACTATATCCTCTCTCGCAAAACTATAGTTATTTCTAACTGCAACCCTATGTAGCACATCCTTACATGACAACTGCTAGGGGGAAAATACTCCAAATGGATTGTAATACTCCATGAGTTTGACTTACAATTCGAACGCGCCAAGTCCAAGAAACCCTTAGTGTTTTTTGAGTTGATATGCGACCTTCCCTGCCCTGAGATGGAAAATGTAGCAGCTGATTCATTACACGATGAATCTCTTTTCCTGATCAGTTCTGATGACCTTTGGTATGGCGATATCATCATATATCTCCAAACCCAGACTTTTCAGCCCACTTTGTCTAGCACTGACCGCCATCGAATACGCAACCAAGCCCGACAATATATTATCCTCGATGATACTCTTTATCGTCGTGGGATTGACTCCATTTTTCAACGCTGCCTCACTTTTGACGAAGCCGAGAAAGTCCTCAATGAATGTCACTCTAGAGCCTGTGGTGGTCACATGTCTGGGTATGCTACTGCCCATAATATCTTGCACGCAAGATATTTTTGGCCTTATTTATTCAGTGATTGTATAATTTCCATCCAAAAATGTCATGCCTGCCAAACCTACAACAACAAGATATGATCACACCCCGCTCCACTACACCCTGTGGTGTCCGTTGGTCCTTTTGCGAAATGGGGTATCGATTTCATGACATGTCACCCTCACTCGGATGGGGGGCATGGTTACATTATTGTAGTGGTAGATTACTTTACGAAATGGGCCGAAGCGATGCCAACATTTGACAATACCGGAAGGACCTCCACATTATTCATATTCAATCACATCATTGCTCGTTTTGGTGTTCCTCATGCTATCGTTACTGATCATGGTAGTCACTTTAGAAACTTCATGATGTTCGAGCTCACTGAAAAGTTGGGTCTTCGCCATGAAAACTCGACACCCTATTATCCACAAGCCAACGACCAAGTTGAATAAATAAACAAGGTCCTTATTACCATGCTTCGACGTATGATAGGGATTCACAAGACAAGTTGGCACACAATGTTGTTTTCAACATTGTGGGCTTACCAGACATCTGTTGAGTCTGCTACCAGATTTACACCATTTTAGTTAGTATATGGCCTAGAAGCCATCCTACCAATTGAATGTGAGATACCCTCCTTAAAACTAGCCATCGAACTTCTCCCAAACACTTCTGTCGAAGAAGAATGTCTGTTGTACCTCATGCGATTAGATGAGACTTGTTGTAACGCTACCCTTGTCATAGAAGCCCAGAAGAAACACGTCAAGGCCCAATACGACAAACATGTCAAGCCTCGCGTATTCTCCAAAGGTGATCTGGTTTTCCTATACGAACAAGATTGAGATATGCTAGGAGCTGGAAAATTTGAAGTCATGTGGCGAGATCCTTATATTGTTAAACGAGTTTTGGAGAAAGGAGCCTACGATTTAGTGGACTATGATGGTATCCCTTTGAGTGAACCTAGAAATGGGTTGTACTTAAAGAAGTACTATGCATGAGATCACTTGTGCATGAGTGCTTGTATTTTATTGTACCATACTTTTTGTTGCTTTGCTTTGCTTTTGCATTATTTGACCTCTGCCCTCGACCGCTTATCGTGCATTGTACTTGGTTTCCAGATGTTGGAGCCTTTACCACCCTACATTGGCTTCACCGATGGTGCTAGCCGTAGTACTCAGAACATTGCTTCTGCTGCATGGGCACTTTATGCCCCTACAAACGAACTCATCAGTTTACGAGGTGTGTACCTCGGTTGTGCGACCAACAACATTGCATAATATAACACCGCCATCGAATTGTTGATCGATGCTATTTCGCTTGGTATCCACCACCTGGTTATCCGACTCGATTCGCAACTAGTAGTACTACAGTTAAGTAACATCTATGCTATCTGAAGTCCTACTTTATTACGGGTATATTTACGAATTCGCCTCTTGGAACGTTATTTTGATTATATTGAATATCAACACATTCCTGGATGTCTAAATACATTGACAGATGCATTAGCTAATTATGTGTTAGACAGACATTTGGGGAATTTATAAACCAATCACACATCACATGTATAACACAACGCAAAATAAGACGGTAGAAGTCGTGTATATATATATAACGATCAAAWTTTTTTTACAAGAAGTTTTTGTCCGAGGACCAAAATCTCAAAACTACGAAGCCCAAGGCTTCTACAAAATAGCATCATGGATGACGCCCATGATAGMACACTAYGGCTCGGGCCACCCTACGAAGAAGTCGACCAATAGACTCAGACACGCCTACAGTATGGCGCTGATGACGTCTAGGGATCTCCCCAATGGCGATATCTGGGATGCTTGTAGTCAACCCCTCTAGGTTCTACTCCAATGCCTTGTAATCTTCGACGTCCCATCTCACCACTGGAGCCACCTCTCCCCGCCATTGAATAGGAGACGTGCCCAGAGGTCGATATGGCCCCACGTCTGTGTCATCAAAAAGAGATTTCGTACTTAGTTCCTGGACAAACATAAAAGCATTGCATATGATAAAATTTACAAAAAACATTTAAAAAGAAAAAATGTGTGTACTTCTTACGTAGATCACCCCACTAAGCATCCTCAGGTAGGGCCAAATCCGGATCTCCTCAGAAATCCAACCCATCATAGGCATAATCATCGATCATTAGCATTTGGGGTCACAACCAGTCAAAAAAAGAATCATTGTACTTGATGATGGGCCCAACTACATGACGAGCCATGAGGTTGCACCACCTCAACATCCTTGGATCCTCTGGAGCCGGTAAGCCCCAATCAACTTGTAACCGCAGTAATGGGATCCTCTCTAGAAAGAAGGATACCAAAAGTGATCCGTACCCGAATTGTTTCAACTCGCCCTTTCTGCATTTCATTAGTTGCCTCTTTATGCTGCAAAGGACTACGTCTGACTAGTTAAAGACCTGAGGCTCTGTGCACTCTATGGTGTACTGAAAGTAGCTCTGGAGAGGCATGTGTGGAGCTGTGCTCCCAGCCATACATGCAATAGTGAACAAGATGGTTTGAAGGGTCAAGTCTTGGACCCCCCAAATAGCCACCTTACCTTTACTCCTCTCTGCCTCGGGGAAACAATATTGGCGATAATACTCGCTCATGGGGAGCCCACCGCCTCTACCTCTAGTCAAAGTAACATGGTACCCACGCTATGACAACCCTGTGAGGAAACGGATATCCTTGATGTCGAAGGTCAATGTATGGACTCCGACATGAAACAACTGTTGGTCCACGTCCCACATGTGGACTAGGTATTCCAGCAATCTAAGTTGGGCCCTCATGCCCAGAATCCTGAAGAATTTCAAAATCCCACAGTCTCAGAGGGAAACAACTGTACCTAGGTCATTCCTGACAATGGCATCCTCTTTCTCATGCTCTCTTTCTTGCCACTCTAGCATTGTGATGATCAAACACCTGCACAAGAGCCATAAGAAAGGTGTCAGCGACTTGATTCAAACGTTGGCATGAAGTTCATTGAGCATTTTTTAATTTGCATTTTCATTTCCCGACCCTCACAGGTGAGCTTTGGGCATAGTGCGAGGTTCTCGTAGGTGCCCTTAAGGCCACCTACGAGAATCCTTGATTCTTGTAGGTCCCGTGAATCCCAATTGCGAGAACGCTTAAACGCATGGTGTAGCCCCAAAATGGATCTAAAACTCTTAAAAATGCCCATGAAAACAAAAACTAAACCATGAAAAAGTTGAAGGATCAAGAGCTTACCTCTTCAGCTGAGACAATTCGCCAAACAGTCGCTTGTGCCTCTTGGAATCGAACAAAGAAATTCAAGGGAAAATGAGGTATTTTGGGTAAGTTTCTTGGCAAAATCACAATGAATTGGTAAAAGGCCCTTTTTACCCTTATTTATTTACTTTTTACTATGTTTGTTAATTTTTTGCCTATAAAACCTAATGCCCTAATAGTCTTGTGAGCATAGTCTTTTGCAGATGTCGCAGCTTCGAAGTCTGATCGGAGGGTATGGGTGTTCTTTTTCTTTTTTTCATGTGTGCAACTACTTTTTAGGGTTTTCTAGTCAAAACCTCGAGCTCAGTATTTGTTCGTTCTTGCGCTCGAAAATACATGAGAAAGCAACCAAGTATACTTTTTCTCGTCTTTTCGTACTCGTCATGGTAACACGAAAACGACAAACACACAAGAGTATCCTTTAAGCTCTTTTCACACTCCTTAAAAATGGGAAGATGGCCAAGTGATCTTGTTTTGTTCACGCTCGTAAAAGTATTCGAATAAGACGTTTGATGGGCGATAATTTATCACTTTTTTGATCTTGTCGAACTATTTTATGAAAAAGGAACTGAGAGAGTCCTCTTTAAGTGTTTTTCAGACTCTCAAAATATGAAAAACCCCCGAGTTTTATATCCTTGGACTCGTTAAACAAATATCGAAAGACCCACAATGGGAGCGATCCACTCCTTCCTAGGGTTCATTAAATATACTCCAAGGGACTCATCCGAAGGATGAGCTTATATCAACAAGCATATGTTATCTTCCTTAAGCTTGCGTAAAAATGAAGAGGTACTCGCCAACAATGGTGGGGGAAATTTTGGGAAAGGGATATGTTTTCATCTTCATATTAATGGTAGTAAGCGTCGCTCTTGAACATGACACCCCCTATTCGTCATTTGAATCCGGGTTGGAAAATCCATTTGTCTCTCATTTGACTTGCTACAAGGTCACATCTTGGGTCGTCTTTGTGTCAATGCTGCCAAGTCCTTGGTCGTGTCGTTCATATGTTCAAGAGAAGTTCACACAAACCTTTTATTGAGTTGGCCATCTGCAGTTGTCCATTCTCACTATGTTGGCCTTCCCCTTGTCCATGTCCACTTTCATCCATACTCGGTTTCACCCTCAAAATCTGTTACTTAATTCGTGTCATTGATGGGGGATTCATCAAGGCCCTTCTATGATGAGTCTTGTTCCGTCGACTCCAACTCATTATCTGGACACAAGACTTAGAAATCATTCAGTGCCTTGAAACTTGCATGCCTTAATGGCAGGTCTCCTCGCTGTCGACAACGATTCACATCATTGATCCCTGATCGAGAGATTTCGCCAGGTGCTCGACTTCAGCGCATGTATTTGCATTTTTTCGGATTGTACTTTGGTACCTTGTGAGTCATTGACATCAAAGGTGATTTCCCTTTCACTTGTTAATGGTTTTCATTAATGACTGGTAATCAAGTGGTTTCTACCATGTTCGAATTCAACACATGTAATCGCATGGTTAGATTCGTACTTCCAAGCGACGGGATTGAAGACCCTGGATCTTATCTATTCTGGTCCAGGCTACGATTGAGCATGCATGATTTGTATCGGCACATAGATCCACTTTGTATGTTATGTGGCTATGTCGTCTCCAGATCAAGCAATTTTCACACAGATCCATGATGTATTACTGGTGGCTATGTAGCACTTTTCACATGGATCCGCGATGTATTCTTGGTGGCTATGTAACATTTTGATGGCATGGATCCATGGTGTACGATTGGTGGCCATGACCTACGCTTATGATTTCATTCATTTGTGGTCTGAGCATGGGAATGCCTATCTCATAATTGGTATTATATTCTGCAGATGCTTGATTGTATGCAGGTTTCTGATTAGGTGTGCTCCTGGTCTCTAACGCACACATGAATTTTACAAAGTATTTCGACTGTCACAAGTTTCAGCTTCATACTTTAGGGGGAATTCTGTTACACATGTTTTTGGTCACTCTGGTGATGTTTCTACAAAGTTGTATTCAGGCTCCCAACAAGGACTTTTTGCCTGAGAAAGATGACTGTTGTCTTCCTACAGAAA
>SNQJ01S0017096.1:50177-66700 GCA_010110895.2 Picea sitchensis | reverse complement strand
GTATGGTTGGCATCCTACTGACTTCTCAGATTTGGTGGGATCATCCTCATCCATGTAACCATATCTCCTTCTCCTATATATTGAAAGGTTTCTCATGGAAAAGGTTAAGCAAGATTGAATGAAGAATTGGTGAAATAATTGTGTGAGGAATTCTGCTTGGATAGAAGCTTGAAGTCCCCATTTGGCCTATCAAGCTGTGTTAAATATTCTTCATACGATTGTAGAACAAGTGTGTGTGTTGGAACCAAGGGCCACTGAAAGGAATCTTACGACATCAAGGCGATCAGGTTGTAATCTTCTACTTTCATCTAATATGATACCGAGGCATGTCCCTTTCCCATAAAATCACTATTATTTTATTGTGTAATTCCTTGATCATATGCATAGGTTGACTTTGAATGTACTTTTTTATCTTCACTTTGGTTTGTTTGTGCTATCTTGGACTTGATTGAATGAGAGCACCGGGGCAAAGCGGGAACAACATAGACCTAAGGAAGTGATCTAAAGGTATGTCACTTGTTCCTCTCTGCTAGTAGATTCAATGGTTACAACTTAGGGAAATAGTAGTGTCCTGTCTTGTTTTGTTCTAGATCCAGGTAGAGCTAGGGAGATTTGTTAGTGTCTGCACCTATCGATTTGTCCGATAACAACTTGCCATTGCATGAACAAAAGAGCTCTCAATTAGGGAACTCAATATCCCTCCCAAGGAGGAAGAGGGGATTCATAATTCCCTGCCTTTCTCTACGATGTTTAGCCTATCAATATATTGATCCAATGGTAATTATATATTGGCCATTTTTTTCTTTTCATGGTTCTAGTTCTTGCAAGCTTATCTAACATTTATTTCTTAGTTGTTTTTAGTTTCCATTTCCTTGTTTCATGTGTATTTGGTTATCTAATAAACTCACAAACTTCTGTCTTGTCTAGCTAACTTAACTAAGCATGCAAGTGTTGTGTTTTTTCTCACCCATGTGACTAAACTAACATAACAGATTGGCGACCATATTGGGGAAAGGTATCAAATTCCTCCCTATTTAAGTCTTGAGAGAACTTATTTTTTATTGTTTTGATATGCAGGTACCAAAACCGGCCTAGCCCAACCTTCCAAAGTCAAAATTCAGAGTCAGGGCAAGAGAATTTCACTTGGAAATTTCTTTCCCGATGCGTGACAGGAAGTGCACAGCTTTCAGGGCACATAGATGTGCACTCTGCGCATGACAGACTTCGTTACTCTACATATTTTGTGCACTCTGTGCCCTCTGTGCGCCTGTCAGAACTGTGGCCCGCAGATAAGTTTAGTTTTTTCAAATTGTAAAGGTTTTTATGAGTGGTTTGAGGGCCCCTAGCCTTCATATTTTAATTTCCTCCACTTTGTAAAGCAATCACACTTCACTTAGAGTCCTTTCTCACAAGGAAGGTTAGCTAAAATAAGCACATAGGGGTAAAAATAATCACTATTTCTTTTCTTTTCTTTGTTTCCACATGGATGGATCATTTGGAATTTAAAATTTTGAGTTGAAGTTATTGCTTTTTCAAACACAATCAATTAATTTTGGACTAGAAATCAATTTTAACCCTCAAGTATTCTCTTCCCACGCACCCAAGTGTGATCTCGGGAATCAGAAAAGGTGGTTGAAAGGAAATTTCATCTCCCTTAAAAAATTATTAGGAGAGGACAAAGCCCCCCTAGGGTTCCTCTTAGTTTTGGAAATCATCCTAAAGCTTTGTAAGGTCCCATACATGCCCACATTTTTACAATCTTAGGATAGTTTCTAAATGATTTCTTAGTTTAGACAACACTCTAGGAAAGTTTAAAAGATCAAGTAATGGGCCCATACATGCCCACATGTCTACAATTATAGGATAGTTTCAAAAGATTTCTTAGTATAGACAACATTTTAGGGAGTTTAAAGGATTTGTAAGGACCCATATGTCCACATTGCTAGTTCTTTAGGCTTTAAATGTTCCGCAAGGTTGTACCAAAGAAACATAGTAACCTAGGTAAAAAGATTTGTAAGGACCACAGGAAGTCCACATGCTACAATCTCACACTTAACTTATTAAAATATTTTGCACACTTTTCACTTTGTTGCACATAAAGCCACTCCTCACACACATAATTTCTATTTAGAATAGTGGAGGTCGAAGTAGGCTTTCTTCAAAGGAATTCTGAAATATCCGTCTACTTCTTTGGAAATTATCCACACCAATTTAATTCAAATGAGGTTGTTCCATGACCCCAATCTCTCATCCCACCACATCTAAATATTTTCTAAGAACGCACTAAATTTTCCTACACAGGAGGTACCAAAATATTTTTTTTAGTCCAGGTAGGATCTCAGGGGTAGGCATCCAAATAACCCCACGTTATCAGGTTCTCACATTTTGAAACAATAGAAGTTGAGAATAGGGATATTTAAAATCCTCAAAGTCAAGTGTTCATATACCATAAGGCGGGGAGATACTCGTGAATGGTTGAAGGCCGAGGTCCGATTGTTCTGTGCATCCCTCCTTGAGTCACCCAACTCTTGTGAGGGTATCCAGCCAATGACCCATTTCTTAGGCCAAAAATCTAAATATCTCACTTTGATCGAGGTACCTAGTGGCCAAACATAGGATATCTACCGAGGTGGCGGTTGTGGGCTGCAATCACACCTTGATCAAATTTTGTGTGGCTATTGGGAAATATCGCTAGCTCTTTCGGGATATGTACCTTCTACCCCTTAGTATAAATGATTACCTCAACCTTCACTAATTCCTCTTTTGGTGGCTTCAGACCCCACTGTTGAGTGCTATTGGAAGGCCCAGTGCTAAATTAAGAGGAAGGACGATAGGTATTTTAGGACATGAGAATTTGTTTTTATTTTCCCCCCACATAGACAGAATCCACCTATCCACATGCTTGTTTATTTACAGTTGATTTATGTATGATGTTCATTTGATTACATGAAATTGTGAGTTATACTATTGTTTGAAGGTCAAAATCTCTTGTTCATTTATTTATCTCTTGTCACCATTTACACACATTCACTTTGCTAGTCAGAACCATTGGGGAACCACATAATCACCGTTGTTCTAGATGCTTGCAGAATATCCCTCCTATTCTAGGAGGAGTCCCTAGTCTCGGCAACTCACCGACTCAACCATATCACACCCCCATGAGTGCTAATGTTTTGGGATAAAATTTACATTGTTCCACCTTTCTTGGGTCAAATACCCAAGGCCATCCATTTGTTTGTTCTTCTTCACAAGGAGGTGGGGGTCAAACTTCTTCTCAAGGAGGAAGTACAAACCCACCGAATCCCTCTCAAGGGACAGGTCCATTAACTACACACAATGGCAGGAACTAATCCTCCACCAAATATCCCTATGCCATACTTGGCATCCCTCAATATTCCTGATTTAACCAAACTCACGAATGATCCGATTTTGCATGATGCCACTTGGCCCAATATGCCTACAAAATTGCCTTCAGATATTCCAAAGTTTGAAGGAAAACCAGGGGAAGATCCTGCCAACCATGTTATGACCTTCCACTTATGGTGCTCTTAAATCAACATCATGGATGATTCCATCTGCTTAAGGTTATTTCAGAGAAATATCACTGGTTCCTCAGCCAAATGGTATGTGGATGAAAAATTAGGGTCCCATGTGACCTTTGAATCATTAGCCAATGCAGTTTTTCCTTTTTCCAACTATCAGTTCACCATGACACTGGTTTAGAAATTCTCTCTAAATTCAAACAAGCCACTACTACCCACATCGCCGACCACATCCATGAATGACATCAATGACGTAGTTTGTGTAAAGAAGAAACCACGAAAGAACAACATCTTGATTGGTTTCTCAAATCACTCATCTCTGTTATTTCCAAATATGCCGCATCCACTTTTCGTCAATCGAAAGAGGAAGCCATCAACAATGCCCAACAATTCGACCACATATATGCCCAGTCAGGTTACTTGTACATAGTATTTTCTGATGGACCAAGACCCATACCACTTGGCCAGGAGAAACCTGGGATGTCCCATGTTGTGGATGGGTTGATTGGTTCTATAACACACCACAATCCTTATGGACACCCGTCACCTACTTACGATGCAAATCAGTATCTGCAACCATATGGAGGGATGTATTATTACCCTCCCCCCACTCACCAACAGTCATATCCCATTATTCCCCCTCAGTTGTTGGGGGGACCCCCACCGGTACTGCAGATGCATCTGGTCTCTCAATCAAGTGCGGATGCACCCCCAAACCCCACACATGACCCTAACAATGGTGGAAGTACATCACCTTCCTATAAACCATATGAATCATCTCCACAAAAAAATCCATATTTTCCATTTCCTGGTCCTCCCCAGCCAGTTTCTCCTCCACCAGGACAACCATATGTTGGCGTTGACTTTGTTCATCCCTCTCCCATTGAACAGGTTCACGCTTTTGAACAAATGAATACAGCCAATCCATCTCATCAGTTGAATAATGCCAAGAAGAAATGAAAAAACTAAAAAAATAACAACCCAGGACCAGGAGGAAATAATCCCCAACAAAACCGTCCTGCAGGGGGAAATCAGAATCAAGGCAACCAGAACCCCCAAGGGGGAAATAATAACAATAAAACATGACAAGGGAAGAACAATAACCTTAGAACTAAGTTCCCTTGTGCTTTATGTAGTGAGTATGGACATTATATTCACCACTGCCCCCAAATTTCCGATTACAAATGGATGAAAGAATCCATGAATAGACAACACCCTTTGACACCACCTCCCCCCCAGCAGGCCCCACAACATTATTTTCAACCACCACCTATGGTTGTTTTTCAAAACCCCATTCCACACCAAGGTGTGATGAATACCCAACAAGAGGTACACCCTACTCCACCAAAAATGGGGCAATATCAAAACCCAGGTCCCACTTAATGTGGCAATCCGACCGATCACAATATCCTCCTTACCAGCGAAGAAGAGATTCTTCTGAAAACACGTAGTCATCAATATGGCCTGCCTCCTGACTCGACCCCAACCACCTCAGAAGCATCTCCAGCTACAACATGACAACCTCTGATGATTCCCCTCCCCAATACTGAACCAAACCCTCGTATACCCCGCATGCCTTTACGACGGAATGTACATAACCCTCATGCTAGGGAAACCCACAACTATAGTCTGGTTGATGACTTAGCATAGTCTCCCACTGCCATGTCTGTGTTGGAGGTTCTCCAAACTTGTCCGTCACAACGAAATTCTTGCTTTATGCCTTGGGGGTAGTCAAACTAGTTGATACTCAACTCATCACCTTTGATCTAGATAGCGGAGAACCACCCCTCCCCTCCCTAGTAGCTTTTCAGATAATAGTTAAGATCCAGAACATCACAGTTCATCAGTGCATCATTGATGAAGGTGCATCCACATGCATCATGTGCAAAGTAGTATGGAAGAAACCCGACTCACCTGAGCTAGTACCATCTTCCATCACCCTGAGAGATTATAACGGTCGACCGTCATCCCTTGAAGGGATCTTCCAAAATGTCCCTGTAGAACTTGGGGGAAAAACCATCCTGATTGACATTGAAGTTATCGACGCCCCGCTTAATTAAAATATCTTGTTCAGATGTAGCTACTTGTATGCTATGAAGGCGGTAGCCTCTTCTATGTTTCGTACAATGATGTCCCCCCACAATGGGAAAATCATCACCATTTACCAACTTACACATTACGAGCCTAATCATTCTGCCAACATTGATAACATCCTCCCCCTTGTCTGCACTAGCTCAGACGTTTTTTTAGTCATCGACATTGGTCCTGGAAGATTCAAGGATCCATCCTTGTTGGGGGCATATCATGGAGCACCACCTCTCCTACACCCTTTTATTTCAGCACAAGTGTGTGTAGTGTCTTCTAATGGAACATATATTAGAGACAATACTCCTCTCATTGAGGCCCCTCCCCACATCGAAGTTCCACCAGTGGAAGAACTATTACCTCAAGAGTTCTCTGAAAACCCCATTGCACCACCTGTCTCGGATTCCCCCCCCCTCCAAGGGAAAATCCCATTTTGGGAGACAGTCCTCCAAGCCATTACTCAAATTCCCTTTTTCTACCCCCCACCTAGAGTCCAAGCATTTCAGGTAGCTTCTACTCTCACCCTTCCAAACATGGTTCTCTCCATCCCTGTCTAGTATCATCATCCACCTGCTATGGTTCCTACACCATCTCTCCCTTCTCAGATAAAGGAATTACCAATGCATATTCCAGTACAAGATTCTATCACATCACCCCCACCCCCAACTAGCGAGAACACCACCACCACTGGGGGCAGATGAAGGAAGAACGAGCCCATAACTCTGCTTCCTCCCCGAGATCAACCTCCTTACACACTATGTGAAAGAGAAGGACACTCCACTAACATATGTCTTACTCTTTTGGAGTTACACAATCTTATCCAAATCCCTAAAGCAATCCCATTTCTTGCTACTCCACCAAGTACATCCACTGTTACTACAAAGTCCTTCACCACACACAACAAAGGAATACGAACCAATTTTGCGTGTGCCATATGTTCAAAATATGGCCATTACACTCATCATTGCCCAAATCTACCTTAATTCTGCCAAACATTAGTTGCAATACACCACACATCTCAGCCAGAGCCCTCTTAGTCACTCCCCATGGAGGCTCACATTACTGACATTCGTTATATTTCGTCGTTAGTCCCCGAGCGAACGAGGTACCATCCACAGTGTCGTGACATTTGGTTCATGTCCAGGGAGCCATCACACCCCGTACACGATATCCCTTCTACATCCTCACCACTTGAGGACAATAACACTTGCCCATTGACAGTTCCCCCTACCACCTCCTAGGATCCCCTGTATTCTCGCATTTTCCACTGCGACGAAGATATACTGGAGGAACTCACTACCCCCGATTTCCCATGGAATGCGCTCCATCATTGAGCACTTTTTCTTTCACAAGTGGCCTTTCACCCTCCTACCCAAGCCTCCCTATGCACAATTGAAACCAAGGATTTTATTCCTTTGGGGGTATATTGATTGGCTCAAAAACCCTATCCCTACCCCTGATGCTTTTGAAGAAGACAACATGGCCAACATCTCCCCCATCGTCAAAATTGACATTTCTATTAAACCAAGTATCATAGAAGAGATCACCATTGGCCCTGCATGCTCCCCTGAAGAAATCACTGCTTACAAAGCTCTCTTTCAGGAATACCGGTATATTTTTGCCTGGTCATATACTGAGATGCCTAGCCTTGATCCTTCTATAGTTGAACATCGAATCGACACCTGGCCAGATATCGCCCCCATTCATCAAAATAAACGCCCCCTCCACCCATCCAAAGTTTCAGCTATCAAAGCCAAAATTGACAAGTTACGCATTGTTGGGTTCATTTACCCCATTGTGTACACTTTTTGGGTATCCAACACCATCCCCGTGAACAAAAAATAGGGAACTATTCACGTCTATAGAGACTTTGGTGATCTCAA
Source organism: Picea sitchensis (assembly GCA_010110895.2). Classification (NCBI taxonomy): domain Eukaryota; kingdom Viridiplantae; phylum Streptophyta; class Pinopsida; order Pinales; family Pinaceae; genus Picea; species Picea sitchensis. The sequence goes on along the minus strand of SNQJ01S0017096.1, from coordinate 59,190 downwards.
CCATGCTTGTCCCAAAGACAGCTTCCCAACCCCTTTCATCGACCAAATCATCGATGATTGTGCTGACCATGAATCACTATCCTTTATGGATGAGTTTTTCGGCTATAGTCAAATTCAAATCCACCCAACAGATTTGTACAAAACCACTTTTACAACCCCTTGGGGTACCTTTGCTTATTGCGTCATGCCTTTTAGACTCAAAAACACCATTGCAACGTTTCAACGGGCCATTACCTATGTTTTTCATGATATATCTCGCATCACCCTTGCTTATTTAGATGACCTCACAACTCGATCCAAAAAGCAAATCGAACATTTAGATGACTTACGCATCGTTTTCCAACAATGTCGCCAATATAATATCCGCTTGAACCCCCTGAAGTGCGTCTTTTGCGTCACTGTCGGATGCCTCCTCAGGTTCATCATCTCCCAACAAGGCATCATTATGGACCCCTTCAAGGTCCAAGCTATCACAAAAATTCTACCACCTAGGAATTTACGCCAACTAGAGAGCCTACAAGACAAAGCCAACTTTTTACGTCGCTTTTTCCTAGACTACACTACTCGCGCACATGGTTTTCTCCACCTACTACGACATTATATCCCATTTCGATGGGATGAACATACTCATGCATATTTTGATGATCTAAAATCCTCCCTATCCAATGCCCCTTTGATTAGTCCCCCAGACTATGATTGTGATTACATCCTCAACTTATCAGCCTCTATTGTTTCAGTCGGAGGAGTCCTCATCCAATTAGGGGATGATGAACATGAACATGTGATTTACGACATTAGTAAAAATATTTCAGGACCACCCCTTAAGTATAATCATGATGAGAAACTCATGTTAGTATTTGTCCTCACTGTCCAAAAACTGTGACATTATATTCTGCTTCGAACTACCAAGGTCGTAGTAGACTCCAACCCCATGCAGTGCTTTCTTAGTCGACGACAGAACAATGAAATTTTTTCCCAATGGATCGTTATCCTCTAGGAATATGATCTAGAGTTCTCTACTCCAAAAATCAAGAAAGCTCTTGTCCTAGCCGAACTCATTATGGATTTTCCCTCGGACACCAAAGCTTCCCCCATCAATGATGATTTCCCCGATAAATACCTCTTTTATATCCTCTTCGATGACCCCTGGTACGACGATGATCTGGATTTTGTGAGCAGAACAAAATGAATACAGATTATTAAAATATGCTTAACACAAAATAATAGAGATACAGTAAAACTGGTTTTCTATTCAAAAAGGAAATAAGTTGAAACTGTAAAATGCAACGGAAAACAAGCTTGCTGGAATGGTGGCATCTTATCTCTGATAAGAGATGCGACAGCTGTGCTCATTCGCAAGAAGATGATTACAATGAGGCTCTGAAGGCTTTTTTTAAATAAATGGGAATGTAAAAAACCCTAGACATCCAAAAACCTAACCCTAGGAGATGAAGCGCTAAAAGTCATGTGGGCCCCGTTTGGGTAAGTTAGTACATCAACTTCCCGGGGTCGTAACTTTTGCATACAATCTCCATTTTAGGCGCACGATAGCCCATTGGAAAGGTCTATCTAAGGAATACACATTTTTTTGATATCTATCAAAGGTTATTTCTAACTTTGGCGAGCCCTAAGAACGTTGTTTAGGGCCTCAAAACAACCCCACAAGTCAGGGACTCGAAAACTAGGAAACAAACTTCCAAACTGGAAAACTGCCAAAATGAACCAGTTGGAATAGGTGGGAGGCCACCAAAATCCATCTGGATCATATAACCTCCTCGTCTACCTTCGCACACAAAATTTTGGGTCTCATCTCTCTCGAGATGATCGTCGACGCATTCGCAATCAGGCCCCTCGATACCTCCTCATCAGAGACATTCTCTATCGACGTGGGGTCAAAACCATTCTTTGGCAATGTCTTACCATTGACGAAGCTGACAGAGTCTTGAATGATTTCCACATCGGCGCTGGTGGTGGTCACCACTCGGGTATGTCCACCGCCCAAAAATTCATTCGGGTAGGGTACTTTTGGCCCACTTTCTTTCATGATTGCATCAACGCTGTCAAGCGATGTGACAAATGCTAGATTTATGAAAACAAAGAACAATCTCCACAATCTCTTCTACACCCAATCATCACAGTCATCCCCTTCTGTAAATGGAGCATAGACTTCATGACTTGCCATCCTCCATATAGTAATGGACACAAGTACATTGTCATGGCAGTGGATTAATTTACCAAATGGGTCGAAGCCATGCACACATTCAACAACATGGCTGACACAACAACACATTTTTTCTTCAACCATGTCATTACCCGATTCATAGTCCCACAACAATTAGTTTCCAATCATGGTAAACATTTTGAGAACGATATCTTTTCAGAACTCTCCTCAAAATTAGGCTTCACCCATGAGTTTTCCTCCCCATACTACCCTTAGTCCAACAGGCAGGTCAAGGCTATCAATAAAGTCCTCAAAACCATGCTATAATGTACCGTCAACAAAAATAAGACCAACTAGCATCATATGTTGTTTTCTTCTTTATGGGCTTATCACACGACAATCAAAATTGCCACCGGTTTTACACCATTCCACCTCATCCATGGGATCGAATCCACCCTCCCTGTCGAGTGAAAAATCCCCACGTTACACACTTCCATAGAGCTTTTACCTAACACTACTCCAATGGATCAACACCCACTGACCTTAGAGTCACTTGATGAAGATCATCGATCTTCATTACAACATAATGATTCAGCTAAAAAATGGTCCAAATCCACCTTTGACCGCCATGTCAACCTTCGCTCATTCAACGAAGGTGATCTCATCATATCCTATGATATCGCCCACGATACTCTGGGCCATGGGAAATTCGAATCATTATGGTATGGCCCCTTCATCATCCAACATTGCCTCCCTAAAGGCGCATACATCTTGGCCTCTCTAGAAGGCTACCCTCTCAAAGAACCCGTCAACGAGTCATACTTAAAGAAGTTTTACGCCTAAGCGTAACCCCCCTACCTTAGGTTTCTCTTTGTACACATTTGTATAGTTTTTTTCTTTACCACCACCACTCCTCATGTTTGATATATCACCCGTGTTATTGACAAATGCATCATCCATCAACCTACCACATCGGTTACATTGACGGTGCTAGCCGCTAGACCTAGAATCTCCTCTTTGACTGCTTGGGCCATCTATACCCCCTCACATATCCTACTCCATTCCAGTGGCATATGTTTGGGATCGACCACCAATAACCAAGCTGAATATGACGATGTCATTGGTCTCCTCGCCGAGGCTAGTCACCACTACATTCATCACCTTAGTGTTCTATTAGATTCCCAACTTGTCGTCTTGTAGCTCAACAACATGTATCATGTTCATGATCCTTGCCTCTTTCGCAAATACCTACAAGTTAGCCTCCTATATCGCAACTTTGATTCGATCACGTTTAGACATATTCCAAGAAACCTCAATAAAGTAGCAAATCACATGGCTAACCTAGTATGAGATTGGCATTTATCACATTAACAACATCGTATACACAACATCATACATTTGTCAAACAGATGGCATAAGAAATCATACATCATATACACAAAACATAAAGACAAGAATGATAAAAATATATCCATCATATATATATATCATCAAGGTCCCGTAGGCTCATGAGTCCCATCACCCCAATGAGTTTCTTCTGTTAGTTGGAGGTTCCCCACCTGCTAGGGGCCCTCCAGCTCTAGGAGGCAGCCGACCAGTCATCGCTGCCCCCACCATTGTTGTTCTGTGGATCAATGTCCGCCACTCTGCTGGTACCCCCACACATTGTTCCAGGACCACCTTGTCCTGGATATGGGCCCATATTCCCTCAGGAACACCCTGCAAGACCTACTCGAACCATTGGCACAAATCCTCTAAGGTGGTCGCAACATACCCTTATGGCTCTTTGGCTAGTCCAACACCAGCATCATCTTGCCAACGCCTCTATCCAACCCTCAGCTTTGTAGGCTCTTGTCGAGACGACTCCCATCGAGCCTATGCCTCTCCTCCCTAGGTTCTAACATCTACAAAAACAACACCAGATATAATGTCAGCATCCATATACATATATGATAAATAATGTCTACCAAAATCACAAAACCAGAGACAACAAATACCTCTCTGGTCCCAATCCTCCCTAGGAGGTAGCACCATATCTGGGTCCTATCTATAATCCATACTAGTGTATGGATAACGAAGAATAACGTGTGGCATATGACACCACACTCACATGACCGTGGCTATGAAATAGTGGCCACACTCCCCTCCCCCATGACGGTACAACACATGCGCCCATCACATCAATCGTGACTCTCGCCGCGATGTTGGCTCCAACAAAATCCTCGAGCGCAATAAAGACACCCTCTCCAGAAACTAGGCCACAAAAACGAACCCGAATTCAAAGTCACCGGAGTCGGCACACCGACACCAATTCAATTACGAAATCATCTTGGTGTGCATCAGCACACCCCATGCAAACAGGTCCCCATCCAGGACCTGCTCCACCACCCTCAGCTGACCACCATTGATCCGCTGAGTACCCAAGGATATGTAGATTCTCACCACCATGGCCACGATGAACTTGGTCAACAAGTCATTGATGGCCTCAATAAGGATGACCGAACCCGACATAGGGTTCAGCCAAGTACAGTGTCGAGCCTCCATGGTCTCCACCCGATACTCCCCTAGAAGATGGGGATCAACAGCTAGGTCCATCCCACGGAATGGGAGTCCCATCAAAAAATACACGTCCTCTACTGCAGAGAATGTAAGTTGCTCCCCCCTCACCATGAAGCACTGCAGATCAATGCTCCACATCCTAATCAAAAACTATAGCAGGTACTCCTTAGACTATATCAGGGGACAGTCGAAAAACTTGAGCAACCTATAGGCTGCCAAGTGTCTACATACCCCCGGCTATGCCCTCGTAGCCTCTCGCAACCGGTCCCAATCACGCTCTTGCCAGTGAATAGACATCGTGCTCTATGCTCTGTTGATCATCTGCATCCACCCAAAAACATCTAATAAGCCTCATCATCCATCAAACAATCATAAATATCCAAAACAATACAGCCTTGAGTCTGCACACAGTGCACGACTTTTCCCCAACCAGTTGCACATCAATGTGCGACTCTTCTTTCCATAGCTGTGCACTAATGCGAAAATTCCACAATCACAACCATGCATGGGTCTACAACTTTCGGTCATACAGGCATGCATCCCATTCGTTCTTGTCTATCCTTCCCACGTGCCCACATGCGCGGTTGTCTCAAGCACAACCGCACATTATGACCGAATTTCCTCACCATAGTCACGCACTCCTCAGTGTGCGACCGTGAAGGAAAATCTCGCACATAATGTGCAGGAAACTGAGGTATACCTATGCACATATGCGTGGGTATTCCCCATTTCCCATGCACTTTTGGGCCCCTACCCGAAAAACCCATGTACGACCCTCCGTACAACCCCTACCTATAATCTATCAAATTCACAATATGCAGGATGATAGGACCACTAACCTTTCTCTCCCCACTCCCGGATTGGTAGCCTCATGCTCCAGTAATATCCAAATCTCCTCATAGCTCTATTTTTAGCTCAACAATAGTGACAGGTACAAATGAGGTGGCATTGTGGGCCCACCATCCATATATAACCCCTTTTTCCCAACTTCCACACTTTGTTACAGGAGCCTAGAGCCTTTGTTTTTTGATATGTTATCAGCCATGAGATCCTGATCCAACCATATACACATTCACTTTCCCTAGGTTATCATATGTACTTTTCCCTGGAGGATCATTTTTCTCACTCCATGTTCAGGTACGCATGCTCACTTTCAGTTTTATCAAATAGTTGTTATATGTTCTATTATCATCAAATATTGTTCACGTCGAGTATTTGGATTTCATGTGTGCAGGTACTTGTTCTGCAAGATGACATCCCCTTCAGGTATATGTACGACACTGACATGTAGTTACTCCCTCTCTTACTAATTTCATATCTCAATCACACCCTCTAACATTTACCTTTAGGGTCCCTACATTCAGCTCTGCAGTATCTTTACCTCTGCCATATTTTGGTAATGTCATCAGATAGCACTCTCCCCCACATGAGTTATCCCATTCATAGTTCCCCTTGGCAACTTGACACTCATGCTGATTTCACCCCCTATGTTTTGGATTCTTGATAGTATTTTGCATTTCCAAGAATGAACCCCATACTTCTTCTCATCATATTGCTAACCTTCCCAATGGACTCCCAGGTCATATCATATTGGTTCTATTAACTGTATCTCCACAGTTTCATTATCCCTCCATCTCATCCACCATCAATTTTCCCATCTGCAGATTTTCCTCCATCCACTTACCTAATACAGTAACCCACCCATGGGGCCGCCACCCACCACCAATTCTCTTTCACAAAATTGTGCCCTAATTAGGCCAAGCCATATTTCACTGGGGAACCTGTTTCTATATCTGTATACTCAACACGACTTATTCTTTATTTATTTGGTAATTGTATAAAGCCTTTGTTTCCAGCATATACATAGCTTTTTAGTCATATTCCTTGATGGCCTTCTTTTACCTGGAAAAGCAACCCATGTCTCCCTTGGTTGGGGCATCCACCCTTTTTTCATATCAACATCATTAAAAAACTCTGAGTATCCCAAATACATGTATCCATGATCTTTGAGTTTTCCCACTTTGTTAGCCTCTAGCACAGTTTAACCCCATATCTAGTCATCCTCTTGATGCTAGATCCAATTTTACGGTTGCTTCCAATAATCCCTCAACACCCCAACCAAGGGTCGTCTCGAGTCCCACAACATCTTGACCTCATTCATGTTACTTTCCAGTACCTGATATCATCTATTACTCAATGGATTTCAAGAATCCCTTAGTTTCTTGGAATTGCGTCTCCCTTCATGTTGACATTAGCATAGTTTCTAGAAGGGTGATAGTATCTTGACTGTCATTACCTTTTCAATGAGGAGTCTCCGATGACACAGAGAGAATCATCATTTCTTTCTGATTCCGTTGACCCCCAAAACATTTGAATTCAACAAAATCTCATGTTAAGGTGGGTCTTACTATGCGACCATTGTAGTTGTTTCATACCAGCCGAAGACCTCTGAAGTTGATAGGCCATCAATGCTTACTAGTCATCGACAATTCTTACAGTCGTCCTTGACTCACTTCAGATCCCTTTCACCATTCAAAAATATCATCTGCCGTTATCAACCACCCTCGAGGGCACTGCAGTTATCTACATCAACATCCATCATCAGTTACAGTCCCACATTTTGGTTTCATGACACAAGCATGGGGCATGCTCCCTTGTTTGTACACAGATTTTATTTTTTCCTAGAGAAAGGTTTGGGTCCCACAGTTTTCCCTCTCCCTCCGGTAGATCTCTCTTGCAGTTCCTCTCTTCACTCTTCCTTACAATGGCACTCTCAGCAAAAGAAACATTGATGTATTTCAGTTATACGTATGCTCCTAACCTCACACATCAGGGGGCATATGTTATCACTGAAAAATCATTTGCAGCATTGCACACAATGGTTGAATAAAGACATCAATTCCAATAGTAATTAGTCCACCTATAGCACCAAAATCCATCAAAAGGAAAAAAACTATATACTTGGTTCAAGAATCAAAGTGCAAAAATTAAGCATGCACATAGTGCACAGAATGTGCATGCTAACACAACCCTTAGCACGCACTATGTGCAAAATGCACGACTATCTACGAGAAAATCTACACACTTCCATGAAGGACACATTTACAAATCTTGTCAGCCTCTCAACCACTTCTAGTCTGACCCCCAACACGCTTTGACACTCATATCTGAGAAAAATCTAGCTTGGAGGATGGTCAAGGGCTAGGAAGTTCCCTAAAAGGCCCCTTGTTCACACTATGAGCCAATTATATCTTGCCATGAATGGACACTATAAATATGTGCCATGGGTGTGCTAGAAAAATAAGAACTTCAAGGTATTGTTATGCTGCAAGAATTCTTCTTTGAGAATCCTCTTTTCTCTTTGAATCATTCAATCACTATAGCAAGGGTCATTCCACTCACCTCTTGAGAGGATTGGCATTGTACTTCTTCACCATTATTGCTTGCCATTGCATGAAGAGAAGAGCTCTCAATTAGGGAACTCAAGAGCCCTCCCAAGGAGGAATAGGGGATTCATAACGGGCTCTGTGATCCGTCGATCAAGACACAAATGGATCAGGAATTCAGTGCCAGAGGAAAGGTGTACTCATAATCTTCGGATCCCCGAAAAGGAGATTGTCGAAAGCAGGCAGGACTGTTGGTTTGTGGAAGATCTCGACCATAATATCTGGGTCCCCGACTAATCGGGTTTCGGGATTTCAAAGGCGAAGGGAGAAACACCGATAGATTTGGGCCCGCGGTCATATCGCGCGGTCGCTTGGAGAGAGGAATCGTGCCTAGCACCTCTTCGTGTAGGCAGGGTTCGATTGAAGGCCCGTGGGTTATTTTTTTAAATGGTTCCAGCGGGGAAATGAGAGCCACTTTGGCTCAAGGAGAATAGAAGATCCGTGACCGGGAGGTCAGCCGGTCCCCTCGAGGTAGGGGGTCTACGTCAGTAGTTATAAGTGTGGTTATTGGTAATACCTTGATTTCTAGTTTAGGGTAATCTAGTAATAAATAATGCCTATTAATATCTTAGTGTGTGGGTGTTGTTACATATTTATTTTCTGGGGTTTATTTATGATATTTTTGGGGGGTTTATTTATTATATTCTTTGAAATGTTATTGTATATTGTAGTTTAGGAGGGTATGCAATGGTTTTGCCTTATTTTTGGCAATTCATTATTTTTAAAAATAAATTTGGAAAAAGATTATGTTAGGATGGAATGATTTTTTTATTTTGGTAATGGTTAAAGTTTTAGATTTTCATCTCACATTCATAATAAATGAATAAACTCTTTTTTTATTATAAAA
>SNQJ01S0017096.1:11648-24821 GCA_010110895.2 Picea sitchensis | reverse complement strand
TTCAATCTTATTCTTACTTGCTATGATGGAATGATTTGCCTCTTTTTTTGGTTTGGTATAGCATGGAATAAGCTTTTGGAATGATTTGCCTCTTTTTCTAATGTGGTGTAGTAGGAATAACCTTTCATTCTTATTCTTACTTGCTATGATGGAATGATTTGCCTCTTTCGTTAGCGTGGTGTAGCATGGAATAACCTTTCATTCATATTCTTACTTGTCATTGCCACAAAATCATAAAGCACACTAATCTTCTGCAATATTTATCCTAAGCTTATATAAGCTTGTAATGTTCAGCAATTAGAGGGAAGAAGACTCGAGGAGTGAAGTCTGAAACGCTACGTGGGTAGGTGTTTGCATGAATAGTCGGTGCTACTACAATGAACAAAGCAAGAGTGGTACGAGAGTCAAATGAAATATTGTGGAAGCAGCTGTTGTTAGCGTGCTTATAGACAAATTCACTCCTATGGTCACAGACAGACTTTTCCAAGAGGTATCCTTGATTTTTAATTTCAAAAGGGACTTTCAATTTTTTTGTGAAGAGATTTTTTCCATTAAATTTCTTTTAACGGACGTCGGAGAGAAAAGGAACTCCAGTTTAGTTTCCATTTGGCTTGACAGTCTTGAGGATTTTGTCACCGATGTTGAGTACCTAGTGGATCAATGTGGGGTAGTTGATTACATATTTACCAAACTGATATTTCGGTTAAAGATGGGCCACAATATTGGGGAATTAAAGGAGCGACTCAAGCAGGTCCAACTGAATGCTAAAAATCTCAAATTTCTTGCGTCTGTTTTAGATGTAAATGCTCATGGTCAAGCGTTGGATGCAAATAGTTTTAAAGAAAAGAGGGAAAGATCCAATGCTTTCCTTCAAGAATCATAGATTGTGGGCATGGGAGACTATATTAAAGTGATTATTGAATTGATATTGAAGGAAGACATCCCTCCAGTCATTGGCATTGTATGCATGGGAGGGCAGGGAAAAATCCTTATGCTCCAACACATTTTCAATATCAAAGAGATATGTCAATGTTTTGACCATTGGGTTTGTTTGGGAATATCTCAAAAATTCAATGTTATGGAGTTGCTCCACCAGGTGCTCAGGGAATTCGAGCCAAATTTTGATTCAAAGGAGCTAAACAAGGGGAGTTTATCAACACAATTCATTAAATATTAGAAGGAAAATGATGTCTATTTGTAGTTTTTGAAGTGTGGGACATATATGCTTGGGAGGACATTGGCTTACCATCCAGAATCCAAGATAAAGTTGTGGTGAAAACCCGCGATGAAAAGGTTGCAAAGGATTTGGGGGATAATAGGTGAAAGATAAATTTTTGCCCAGCTATCTATCCCTTACTTATCTCTGCATTTTTCTCTTATGATTAATCTCTAATCTTTGTGCCTTCTTGTGATTGAGTATCTCTGTGTTTTTGTTTGATTCATCTCTGATCAATTAGTCTCTGCATTTTGTTGATTCATCTCTGATCGATTAGTCTCTGTGTTTTGTTGATTCATCTCTGATCGATTCATCTCTATGTTTTCTTGTGGATGATTATATCTGTGATTTCTTGGCATATTACCCAGCGCTTGATTGGTATAATCTCTGCGGTTTTAATGATAAATCCCAACACTTGATTAATAAAATCTCTACGTTATATTACTTACCACTGCAAATTTTTACTCCACTAATTTCTTTGCATTCCACACAACATCAACCATGATTTTAATGGCATAATGCCCAGATCTTACTCCATGATTTTAATGGCATAATTCCCAGTTCTTACTCAACGATTTTAATGGCATAATGCCCAGTTCTTACTCAACGATTTTAATGGCATAATGCCCAGTTCTTACTCCATGATTTTAATGGAATAATGCATAGTTCTTACTCCACGATTTACCCAGCACTTTGATTGGAAAAATCTCTACATTTTTAATATGTTAATAACAAATTTTTAATATGGAATGACTACGTTTTTAATAGGTTAAGGACAACGATTTATATGCTATATAGTGATTTCTATCAATGTCATTTTGTTTACGACTATTATCATTGTGATTTTTATTATCATATATTTAGACAACGACACCATATCATGTATTTAGACAGCGAAATCATATCATATATGTACACAACGATATCATATATTGGGACAGCGATATCATATCATATATATGGACATCGATTTTATGTTGTGTATGACAATGAATTTATGTTGTGTATGACAACGATTTTCCTGTTTATTAATAGTGACTGACAGACAACGATTTGTATATATCTTGACGGTGATTTTAAATATATTATTAGACAGAAATATCTTTATTAGCTTTCATTTTGTTAGACAACAATCTCATTAAGGGATAGCAATATATTTTAGACAACAATATCATTATTATATAGCATTAGTATTAGACAATGATATTATTAATGGATAGCAATATATCATTCAAACATCAAATTATTGATGGACAAAGATTTTATATATAATGTGTGACAGAGATTTAATATTATTGACAGCGATTTTATATATCATGTGGTCAATGGTTAGACAACATATAAAAGATAGACATCATATATAGTTAGCAGCATATAATTACCAGACAAAAACTAATTGTTACCTTTAGTTAGTCACCATGAACTAGTTGTTTGATTATAATTATTTTAATATGTACAGATTGATGTAGTTACCATGAAAAATATTGATGTAGTTACCTTGAACAATATGTATTTTTAATATAGTTAGTTACCATGAACTAATTATTTGATTATAGTTATTTTATTATGTACATATTGAGGTATTCAAGGCTTCACCTGGGAATAACTAGTACATATTAGAGAATATATTTCTTACTATGCGAACATGGCGTAATTCATCATTACATTCCTCATTACACTAGTATTAGTATTGATTATGTTAAGTGCATATACTAATTCTCTTTTGCAAGGAAAACAAAAACAAGTAGTTATCTCATAATGGTAAAGAAGGATCAGTTTAAAGAACGTATGACTTATGTGGATTTAGGAATTTAATGTGATGTATGCTTGTATTAGTAGTCAGTTTTCCCTGCGTCTTGTTGACTTGTCGATTGGGTGCTTGGGTTTAGTCTTCATGTATTTTGACAGTTAATTCAGTCTCCTAGTGCGTTGGATTTTTCCTTGGGTTATTGGTCTAGATATGTCATGTTGCACCTTGGTTATTGTCTCACCTATCTCCTTGTGAAGGCAATATTCCTGATGAGGGGATCATCGTGTGTCCTGATGGATAGAGTGAATGATAACTGGTCGGAGTCCTTTGCTTCCTGATGTGGGCACAATGTTCATTGTAATTGATGTTGGTACTTGATTTGTATGCCTTAATGAGTTTGGTTTTATGCGTCGTATAGGTTTCTAGCTATTGGTCGTCGAAGCCATTGTGTCAAGTTTGTTGATGTTGTCCTTTATCTTGTAGGTGTTGTCTTGCTTGTGTCGGGCGGGTAGTCGTTTTTATCTATCTATCGATTATTGCATGATTCATCCAGTTGCATGATGTGCTAGTATGTTGAGTCATTGTTACCTATTGCCCGATCTGAGTGTGTTGTGTTTGTCATCAAGTTGTGTTGATTAATTGTTGTCGTTGTTTCCTTCCTTCTTAAAACAAAAAAAAAATCGCACTTGCTTTGCGTCGCATGTAGTCGTAACGACGGGGGTCGTTACATCTGCAACATAAGACATTGTTGAGGAGAAATATGTAAAGGTATATAAGAAGGAAATGAAACCTAGAAATCCCAAATTATCTATTGACTTAAACATACCTACACTACAAGAAAATCAAGAAGAACTTGCACTACAAGAAAATAAAGAAGAACCTGTGATTGGGAGGAAAGATGTGTTGACACCTGAAGATTATGAGGCCATTATTGCAAACTTAAGGCAACAAAATCAAAAGATTGTGATAAATAATTCCATATTACAAAATAAATTCCAGAAGCTAAAAAAGAAAGCAAAGGAAATTCTATGAATTCTTAAAGAAAATCCCTAAGGCTGCAACAAAACAATATTTTTGTAGAACTTTATTTTTCAAGATGAGGAGCGAATGCAGGGAAGTTGAAAATTTTGCAGGAAAATTTGACCACATGGATAAATCCAGCTGGGAATTAGAGATTAGTTCCTTTTTTAATCAACTTATTAGTTTTCACAAGAGCATTTTCAGGGATTTGATCTTACTATGAGGATTTTCCTCCTAAAAATCATCTTGTTGTTTTGACCTCATGTGAGGTAATTCGAATGTAATGTCTATAGTCAAGGGATGTAATTAATGGGCCACTATGTTTTGGGATCTAGATCCAAAAGTGGAACCTCTTATTTTTGTATAAAAGAAAGTTCAGATTAAGAGATAGAGGTTCAAGTTTGGTGGTGCTAAAGCACATATTGACCTGAATTGTATACCTGGAATCTGCTACACTTTACACTGAATGGAAAAATCATTATGATGGTTAGATTGTCTCATTTTTGTGTTAAATTTATTCTCTCTTACTTGAATGCATTGAAATATTTTGCGAAGAATTTGATTTATTATGTTCATGTTGAATACCAGTAAATATTTTGTTGTTTGCTCAATTGTTATAGGATTTGTGTTTAAGTATTTATTTCTTATTTTTGAATGTTATTTGAGATCAAGAGTATTCTATGTAAGAGAACATATTGTAAGTTGTTAGTTTCTTTTTCTTCTGTTTAAATATCCTTATCTAGTTGATCAGAGTGATTGTCATTGACTAAGTGAATGTGGTGAAAACCTGACTTTGTAACCAAAATTTTATGTTTCCTAATTCATCCACTTCTTGACCCATAAAACAACCTATAAACCCAAAAATACCTACAAACATAAACCATTGCAATAACTGAGGTGCCTTAGCTTTCCCTTAGCAATCAGGGACAACTTTAGGGACTAACACCTACTATCGAGACAAATGCCCGAAGTAATAATAGTGAATGCTCCCGCAGAAACTACAATTATTCAACATGGCAGGAACTAGCTGTTATGCAACTGTCACACTTGTTTTATCAGTTTACAATGCAGTGAGCAAATTAAAATTAAAGTATGCCCACCATCTATTTATATATGTTTACATAAAATAAAATTTATATAGTGTTGTTGTTGCTCCATCTCTTCCATCAAAGTATGGACTGTTATCATGTTTTTATAGATAAAATGGTTGGTGTTGAATTGAAAGCATGGATTGGGGTTATATTGGTATTGCAAGTTGTAGACATAGTATTTTATTTCATGGTCCTTTATTTACCAGTGGAAAATAACAGATTTTGCAAGAATATTGGTTGGATATGAGTCTAGCATGATGGACATTCTACCTCGCATAATTCTAGATTTCGAGATTTTTCTTGGTTAGAAGGGTTGTTGGAGAAACTAGCTCTGTTGATGGATTTTATCCACTTGCAACTTATTATTTATTTATTTTTAATAATTGTCACACAACGACCACAATATTGAAATTTGAGATTAAGAAAAGAATTGAGATTTCGTACTAGCAGTATAAATTTATCATTTCATCAAAGTTTCTTTTTAAAAGACTTAACAATATGTCAATATGTCCATGTGGCTTGATAGAAGGGTAAGGACTTTAGAAAATGAAAAGATATATTTTTCTGAACACACTAAAATTAAAGTATGCCCACCATCTATTTGTATATGTTTACATAAAATAAAAATTATATAGTGTTGTTGGTGCTCCATCTCTTCCATCAAAGTATCTGTTATCGCGTTTGTATAGATAAAATGGTTGGTGTTGACTTAAAAGCATATATTAGGGTTATAATATTCTTGCAATTTGTAGACATAGTATTTTATTTCACGGTCCTTTATTTACCAGTGGAAAATAACAAATTTTGCAAGAATATTGGTTGGATATGAGTCTAGCATGATGGACATTGTGCCTTGCATAATTCTAGATTTCGAGATTTTTTGGGGTTAGAAGGCTTGTTGGAGAAACTAGCTCTACTGATGGAGTTTATCCACTTGCAACTTATTATTTATTTATTTTTAAATAATTGTCACACAACAACCAAAATATTGAAATTTGAGATTAAGAAAATAATTGAGATGTCAAACTAGTAATATGAATTTATCATTTCATCAAAGTGTTTTTTTTTAGGGATTAACAATATGTCAATATGTTTGTGTGGCTTGATGGTAGGATAAGAACATTAGAATATGAAAATATATCTTTCATGTTGGTACTATATTATTAGTGGTGGATTTTGTTGGCAACTACACCTTTCAACTATAAAATGAAATTCAAAGTCAATATTATCATTTAGAGAAAATGCGTCTAATGGTCAATATTATGTACAAACATGGGCTAGGTAATAGCAAAGACGAAAGAGTTATACTAAAAGAGTGTCACTTCTATACAAGTGACAATGGGTGTTATAACTTTGCTTATGTACAACATTGCTTTCCACTATTCTATGGTCACTTGGAGGAGAATAACATATGTACATCAATTGACATTGGATTTGGTCAAATGGTTCTGAGGGATAATTCAAAAATGTCATTTCATTTCAATGGTCATGAGGGCTAGTTCAAAAATGTCGGTGTATTTCAATGGTTGTGTTTGTTACAAAAAAAATACAAGGCACTATATATTTGGAATTATTTTAAGAGTAGACATGAGAATGGGGAGCATGACAGAGCTGGTGCATCAATCAAAGCCACATTATGTAGGGAATAATTGAAGTTTATGAAAAATTCCTCTATTTGAGATTCAAAATCTATAGTTGAATAGTGTTCTTTAGTAATGGTAGAGGGAACAAGAAGGTGAGAAGAATTGACAATGAAAGGACATGTACATAGATATTTTGGGAGGTGGTCAATGTAAAGTAGTGATATACATAGAAATGCAAAAAATTCTATGGAAGCAATAAATTTCATTCATTTTGAACTTCAAAAAGCAGACAAAGGCCCATCAATAAGGACAATAGTGTTTTTCAACATCGCTATGAAAAAAATTCTCGTAAAGAGGAAAATGTCACATTTCAAACTTAATTGTATTACTTGTTTCACATTGCCCAACTTCCCTAACTCTTTTTTACGATGTTGCATGTATTACTCATTGTTATTATAATTTTAGAAGATGCTCCATGCTAATATTTGGTCCCAATTGTGTGCATGCTTCTTTATCACAATGTTTTAAGTATTAGGATCATAACAATACATCTGTGGGAATTTAAATGATTTTTAGCCTTTATCTCCAACATGTAGCAATAAAATATCTTTTAATAAGCACTATAATTGTAATGTGTACTTTAGAATCAACGTAGACATGGAACCAACATATCTTTAGGTTCCTAACTTAGAGGAATTATTTAATAATACCGAAGCCATGAAACTTTTGTAGGTTGTTAAAGATATGAGTTGATTTCATGAAGGTCGTTTATATTGTCATTCTTGCCCATAAAAATTTATTGAGACCATTTTCTAATCTTCCACAAAATAAAGTAGAGGGATGCAACAAGAATGATATGGTAAATATGTCGTAAAAATAATATTCATGTGAACTTATTATATAAATAATGTTCTTTCACCCTTTACACCACGAGATACTAAATATTTCGAGAAGGTGCTTAGAAAAAAACAAAATTTCCAAGTACCCAATCATAGCTAGATTGGATCAAAGAATAGTTAAATGAGGTCAAGATGTTAGGGATGGGTTTTTGTCTTTATCTATAACATTGTGTTTTGGAAAATTGAAGAAATATAAAATATGTTTAGGTAATCCATAATGTTTACCCAAAAAATTTGATCTTCCAAAGTTATTAAAAAAGAATCATCATCAAAATGGTCATTCACTAGTTTCCCCACTTCATTCTCATGGAAGGGTATTCCTTTAGTTAGACCCATTTTCTCTTCCATACATATAAGATATGCTATGCCCAACCAATGAAACATATATATCCTTGACCAAAGAAAAACCCATTGTAATTAATTAAAAGAACCCTACGTTTTTAGAATTTTGTTTTATAATAAAAAAGGAGTTTATTAATTTATGATGAACGTGAAATGAAAATCTAAAACTTTAACCATTACCAAAATAAAAAAATCATTCCATCCTAACATAATCTTTTTCCAAATTTATTTTTAAAAATAATGAATTGCCAAAAATAAGGCAAAACCATTGCATACCCTCCTAAACTACAATCTACAATAACATTTCAAAGAATATAATAAATAAACCCCCCAAAAATATCATAAATAAGCCCCAGAAAATAAATATCTAACAACACCCACATACTAAGATATTAATAGTCAATATTTATTACTAGATTACCCTAAACTAAAAATCAAGGTATTACCAATAACCACACTTATAACTACTGACGCAGACCCCCTACCCTGAGAGGACCGGTTGACCTCCTGGTCATGGATCTTCTATTCTCCTTGACCCAAAGCGGCTCCCATTTCCCCACTGGAACCATTTAAACAAATAACCAACGGGCCTTCAACCGAACCTCGCCTACACGAAGAGGTGCTAGGCACGGTTCCTCTCTCCAAGCGACCGCGCGATATGACTGCGGGCCCAAATCTATTGGTGTTTCGCCCTTCACGGATTCGAGGATATTGAGGTGAAGTGCCTCAACACCTCCGCCTTTGAAATCCTAAAACTCGATTAGTCGGGGACCTAGATCTTACGGTCGAGATCTGCCACAAACCAATGGTCCTGACTTCTTTCGGCAATCTCCTTTTCAGGGATCCGAAGATTATGAGTACACCTTTCCTCCGGCGTCGAATTCCCGATCCGTTCGTGTCTTGATCGACGGATCACAGAGCACGTTATGAATCCCCTATTCCTCCTTGGGAGGGCTCTTGAGTTCCCTAATTGAGAGCTCTTCTCTTCATGCAATGGCAAGTGATAATGGTGAAGAAGTACAATGTCAATCCTCTCAAGAGGTGAGTGGAATGACCCTTGCTATAGTGCTTGAATGATTCAAAGAGAAAAGAGGATTCTCAAAGAAGAATTCTTGCAACATAACAATACCTTGAAGTTCTTATTTTTCTAGCACACCCATGGCACATATTTATAGTGTCCATTCATGGCAATATATAATTGGCTCATAGTGTGAACAAGGGGCCTTTTAGGGAACTTCCTAGCCCTTGACCATCCTCCAAGCTAGATTTTTCTCAGATATGAGAGTCAAATCGTGTTGGGGGTTAGACTAGAAGTCGTTGAGAGGCCGACAAGATTCGTAAATGCATCATTCATGGAAGTGCGCAGATTTTCTCGTAGATAGTTGTGCATTTTGTGCATAGTGCGTGCTGAGGGTTGTGTTAGCATGCACATTCTGTGCACGGTGTGCGTGCTTCCTTTGGTGAATTTTTGCACTTTGATTTTGAACCAAGTATATAGTTTTTTTCCTTTTGATGTATTTTGGTGTTGTAGGTGGACTAATTACTGTTGGAATTGATGTCTTTATTCAACCATTGTGTGCAATGTTGAAAATGATTTTCCAGTGATAACAATGCCCCCTGATGTGTGAGGTTAGGAGCATATGTATAACTGAAATACATCAATGTTTCTTTTGCTGAGAGTGCCATTGTAAGGAAGAGTGAAGAGAGGAACTACAAGAGATATATGTCGGAGGGAGAGGGAAAACTGTGGGACCCAAACCTTTCTCTAGGAAAAAATAAAATCTGTGTACAAACGAGGCGAGCATGCCCCATGCTCGTGTCATGAAACCAAAATGTGGGACTGTAACTGATGATGCATGTTGATGTAGATAACTGTAGCGCCCGCAGGGGTGGTTGATAACGGTAGATGACAGTTTTGAATGGTGAAAGGGATCTGAAGTGAGTCAAGGACGACGGTAAGAATTGTCAATGACTAGTAGGCATTGATGGCTTATCAACTTCAGAGGTCTTCTGCTGGTATGAAACAAATGCAATGGTCACATAGTAAGACCCACCTTAACATGAGATTTTTCTAAATTCGAATGTTTTGGAGGTCAATGGAATCAGAAAGCAATGATGATTATCTATGTGTCGTCGAAGACTCCTCATTGAAAAGTTAATGAGAGTCAAGATAGTGTCACCCTTCTAGAAATTGTGCTAATGTCGACATGAAGGGAGACGTGATTCCAAGAAGCTAAGGTATTCTTGAAATCCACTAAGTAATAGATGATATCAGGTATTGACGAGTAACATGAACGAAGTCAAGATGTTGTGGGACTCAAGATGACCCTTGGTTGGGGTGTTGAGGGATGATTGGAAGAAACCGTAAAACTAGATCTAGCATCAAGGGGATGACTAGATATGGGGTTAAACTGTGCCAGAGGCTAACAAAGTGGGAAAACTTAGATATCATGGGTACATGTATTTGGGATACTTAGGGTTTTTTAATGATGTTGATATGAAAAAAGGGTGGATGCCCCAACCAAGGGAGACATGGGTTGCTTTTCTAGGTAAAAGAAGGCCATCAAGGAATATGACTAAAAAGCTATGTATATGCTGGAAACAAAGGCTTTATACAATTACCAAAGAAATAAAGAATAATTCGCGTTGAGTATACAGATATAGAAACAGGTTTCCCAGTGAAATATGGCTTGGCCTAATTAGGGCACAATTTTGTGAAAGAGAATTGGTGGAGAGTGGGGGGCCCATGGGTGGGTTACTGTATTAAGTAAGTGGATGGAGGAAAATCTGCAGATGGGAAAACTGATGGTGGATGAGATGGAGGGATAATGAAACTATGGAGATACAGTTAATAGAACCAAGATGATATGACCTGGGAGTCCATTGGGAAGGTTAGCAATATGATGAGAATAAGTATGGGGTTCATTCTTGGAAATGTAAAATACTATCAGGACTCCCAAACCTAGGGGGTGAAATCAGCATGAGTGTCAAGTTGCCAAGGGGAACTATGAATGGGATAACTCATGTGGGGGAGAGTGCTATCAAATGACGGTACCAAAATATGGCAGAAGTAAAGATACTGTGGAGACGAATGTAGGGACTCTAAAGGTAAATGTTAGAGGGTGTGACTGAGATATGAAATTAGTAATAGAGGGAGTAACTACATGTCAATGTCGTATATATACCTGAAGGGGATGTCAGCTTGCAAAACAAGTACCTGCACACATGAAATCCAAATACCCGACGTGAACAATATCTGATGATAATAGAACATATAACAACTATTTGATAAAACTGAAAGTGAGCGTGCATACCTGAACATGGAGTGAGAAAAATGCTCCTCTAGGGAAAAGTGCAAATGATAACCCAGGGAAAGTGAATGTGTATATGGTTGGATCAGGATCTCGTGGTTGATAACATATCGAAAAATAGAGGCTCTAGGCTCTTGTAACAAAGTGTGGAAGTTGGGAAAAAGGGGCTATATATGGATGGTGGGCCCACAATGCCACCTCATTTCTACCTGTCACTATTGTTGAGCTGAAAATAGAGCTATGAGGAGATTTGGAGATTACTGGAGTGTGAGGCTATCGATCCGGGAGTGGCGAGAGAAAGGTTAGTGGTCCTATCATCCTGCATATTGTGATTTTGATAGATTGTAGTTAGGGGTTGTATGAAGGGTCATACATGGGTTTTTAAGGGTAGGGGCCCAAAAGTGCGTGGGAAAATGGGGAATACCCATGCAAATCTGCGCAGGTATACCTCAGTTTCGTGCACATTATGTGTGATGTTTCCCTTCACAGTCGGACACTAAGGAGTGTGTGACTATGGTGAGGAAACGCGGTCGTAATGTGCGGTTGTTCTTGAGACAACCATGCATGTGGGCGTGTGGGAAGGATAGACAGGAGCGAATGGGATGCGCACCTGTACGATCGA
Organism: Picea sitchensis; assembly: GCA_010110895.2. NCBI lineage: Eukaryota > Viridiplantae > Streptophyta > Pinopsida > Pinales > Pinaceae > Picea > Picea sitchensis. Next base: position 12,987 of record SNQJ01S0017096.1, on the reverse strand, counting down.
TAGTTGCACACCCATGCACGGTTGTGATTGTGGAAGTTTCACATTAGTGCGCAACTATGGAAAGAAGAGTCACGCATTGATGTGCAACTGGTTGGGGAAAAGTCGTGCACTGTGTGCAGACTCAAGGTTGTATTGTTTTGGATATTTATGATTGTTTGATGGATGATGAGGCTTATCAAATGTTTCTGGGTGGATGTAGGTGATCAACAGAGCATAGAGCACGATGTTTGTTCACTGGTGAGAGCATTGTTGGCAGCCAATTCACATTTTTTTTATTGTCTAATAAGCTGCCTACACCAATGTTTTGCAAACATCAATTTTTCGTCGCAATTTTCAAATAAACGACACTTTTATTTTTTGCGACATTTGCACATTTTCCTTTGTTGGTGTTTTCACAACTGTAAGCGTGAAAACTTGGCCTTTCGTAGTCACATTAAAAATCAGTATTTGAACTGTCGTTATCCTTCTTGTTGATGTGCCCATTGCGCTTACATTTCTCTTATCATTATGCAGCTGGAAAAACTTTTTGATCTGTACTCTTGGGACATTTTTGGATTGATTGTGTGACTTGTTTTCATTGAGTTTGTAATGCATTGGCATTTGGATTTACATGTTATTTGATCAAATTACTTTGCACATTGGTTTCATAATATATATAGGTATTATGGTTAAACCTTGATATATTTCATTTGACATGATACCTAGTTTCAAAACGCATTGGTACCTCACTTAAACTCTTTATATGAATTGATACATCGTATGTCACATAGTCAAAACACTTGGTATTGATTTCAATTTGTATGATTGGTTTTAAAACTATGGCATAACGTTGATTGCGCGCGTTGGTTTATACACTTATCATTGGTTTCATTGGTCGGCCAAGTGACATGATTGTTGAAATATACTATAATGGGTAGAAAATCTATAAGTCAGCGGTTGTACCTTGGCAATAACTATTATGCATGGCAGAGATAAGCTCCACCACCTTCGCACGATGACATTAATGTCTATCCCTTATCCCTATTTCACCTCAGTTAGCTCGAGTAACCCTTCATGCACTCTGCTCCTGTTTGTGCTATGATCCAAACCCTGGCGCGTTCACTATGTGCTCGGCTCCATGGCACCGGTGGTGCAAAGCGAGCCGAATGGTAGCCATGGTCGCTACTATTCGACAATGCCCGGAAATACTTAGAGGATAACGATTGGCTCACCTTCGTGCAGAGGTTTGAGGGTTTTAACTTATTTGTTGCACAGCAGTTTGCCCTGACTTTTGATGGCTGTAGAGCCAAGGTGGGTGACATCCAGTTGGAAATCAATGAGGAGTTTATCAGTTCTGCTA
>SNQJ01S0017095.1:39253-78346 GCA_010110895.2 Picea sitchensis | reverse complement strand
TTGTTGTTGTATGTGGATGACTTATTCTTAACTGGAGAAGAAAATCTCATCATTGATTGTAAGAAAAAGACTGCCACATATTTTGAGATGAAAGACCTTGGCCTAATGCACTATTTCTTAGGTCTTGAGGTCTGACAGAGCCTAGAGAAGATCTTCCTTAACCAAGGGAAGTATGCAGTTGAAATACTGAAGAGATTTGATATGTTGGAGTGAAAATCCATGAATACACCCATGGAAACAAAGTTGAAGCTCCTGGTTGACACTTCATCAGAATTGATTGATGCTACGTTGTATAGACAGATCATTGGATCATTGATGTATCTGACGAACACCAAGCTAGATATATGTTTTTTTGTGAACACCTTGAGTCAATTTCTAGTAGAGCCCATACGTGTTCACCTGGTTACTACAAAACATGTCATGAGGTACCTTACGGGTACATTAGATTGTGGTCTCAGTTATAATGGAGATCATGACTTCAAACTGAGTGGTTATACCGATTCACATTGGGATGGAATTGTCTCTGACATAAAGAGTACTTCAGGATGTTGTTTCATTTTGGGGTCAGCCATGATCTCATGGAAGAGTAGGAAGCAATCAAGCATTGCTCTCAGCACGACAAAAACATAACACATTGCTGCATGTTCCACCAGTTGTGAATCCATATGGATTCAAAATTTGTTGACAGGTCTATTCGATCTGGAGATGGAAGCAACCGTGATTCTATGTGATAATCAGAGTTGCATAAAGATGGAAAAGAACCTTGTGTTCCATGACAAGTCAAAACACATAGATATCTGATATCATTACATCTGTGATATGGTGCAGAGAGGAGTCATAAAGCTTCAGTATGTTAGCACAGATGAATAGGTTGCATATGTGTTGACCAAACCTCTATCTCATGTAAATTTTGAGCACTTTCGAGATAAGCTTGGTGTAGTTCGAAAGGACCTCCGTCGAAAGGGGGAGTAGTGTTGATGCCAGCCTAGTGATGAAGATTTCTAGCTTCATGTTGATGTTGTTGTGATGCCAGCCTAGTGCTGAAGATTTCCATCTTCGTGCTTATGTTGTTGTGATGTCAGCCTAGTTTTGAAGATTTCCAACTTCGTGCTGATTTTGTTGTGATGCCAGCCTAGTGCTAGAGATTTCCAACTTTGTGTTGATGTTGTTGAGATGCCAGCTTTGTGCTGATGTTGTTGAGATGCCAGCTTTGTGCTGAATATTTATAGCTTCATGCTAATGTTGTTGAGATGCCATCTTCGTGCTGAAGATTTCCAGCCTAGTGTTGATGTTGATGATGCTCCAGCCTTCGTGATGTGAAGTTGTTGTTGTTGATGATTCTCCAGCCTTCGTACTCTGACACTGTTGTTGGTGTTGATGCTCCAGCCTTCGTGCTGTGATGATGTTGTATCAGCCTTGTGTTGTTATTGATGATGATGATGTATTAGTGTTATAAAAATCCATGTTGATACATATGATGATGATGATGTATTAGTGTTATACAAATCCCTGTTGATACATATGATGATGATGCCATTCTAGCTCCCTGCTATGGATGATGATATTGATGATAAAAAAAAAAAAATTTGATGATTTATAGAGATGTCAGTCAATGTTCCAGATGTTGTTGATGTTGATTCCCTCTCTATCATGATGATGTTGTAGAACACCCTTCTTGTTAAGGGGGAGTGTTGAAATAATGTAATTGCAAAGAGTATTCTATTTATTATTGAGTCATTATTCATTATATCAATCCCCTTTTGTGGATTGATCATGTCGGGCATTGTAATTGACCAAATCCCCTTTTGTGGATTAGTCAAACCCTAAATATAATATGCAAATTGAGAAGTCGGCCCCCAGGATAATTAAAGTGGTTTTAACCACTAAGAAGACAAGTCAGCCCTACCTAGTGAAGATACACCTTTCCGACACCTACTAGTTTGTATAAATAAGGGAATTCAATGCCTCATTTGTTCACTCACTCGGTGTGTAAGTTTGGTAGCTGCAGTTGGGAGAAGAAGGAAGAAAGAGGCGCATTGCTCAGTGGTGGATATTCTCTAGTGTTTGGTTTATTATCTTGGCATTGTATTGGCTATCTATATTAAGGAAGTTTTTGTTGGGTTTTCTCCCCCATGAGGGTTTCCCAGGATAAATGGTGTGTATCTTGTGATTGTGTTTCTCTCAGTGATCCTACCTATGCTATTGTTATCTAGTAAATTGAAAAGAAACCTAATAATAAATCAAAACTTAACACTATTCACAACTTTGCACAGTGCAATTCATAGTAATAGGACTCGATTCAATCCTGACTCAACCCATCTACAAAAAAGGGCCAGTCAAAGAAAACTCATGAGATTTGGTTTGACCCAACTAACCTAGGTTTGACGCCATGTTACTTGAAACTTCAAACATAGGTGCTGGAAATGCATTTCAGAAATGTTTCCTTATACGAATTGTCTCTAAAGCATAGTTGAAACATTTCAATGTTGTTTCATATTTTTGAAACACTATAATGACCATTTCAATGGGTGTTTCAACCAATTTTACCTGGCGCATTGGCCATTTCTACAAGTGTTTTAGCCCCTTTAAAAAACAAAAAAAAGAAAAATATTTAAAAAGAAAAGAATGTTAGCTCTAATTGTTTACAAATCATGTTATAAATAAAGGTATTGTGCTTCTCTTAATTATAACTCTTTTTTCCATTATTTCCAAATTTAAAATTCATGAATGGTATGAAATTTTTATGGGCAATGCTTATGTACCCCACACTAACATGCATTGCAGGTTATACATGAGCATATGTATCATATGATGTGTAATACATGCACATCCACCAATATACATGCTAGCATATAACCCACAATGTACGTCATTGTGGGGTGCTTATTGCTTGGCATTTTATGTGTCCTAGTTTTTATTTTCATATATTTAAATGTGTGTGTGTAATTGATGTATCTTACTATAATATTCTAAAAAATTGTTATATCTATTCCTAAACCCGTATATGTATATGTGCAACTTAGGTGTGACATGCTCAAACACGATTGACTCTAACAAGATTCAACAAGTTTGGTTAGACTCGACCAGGCCTGTCCGAGTTAATGTAAGTCAGCCATAAACCTTCACTTATAAAATGTCAAAACAATGATTTTCTCCACATTTTCACTGTTTCGATTAATGACCTTGGAGGAATGTTTTCTCTAGGTTTTGCACATTGAGATTTGAGACAATTACATAATGAATGCAAAATATGTACATTTTCCAAAAATTATGTGTATTTTTCATTTTTTTTATTCGTCAACTCTTTGTTGATGAGGCAACCCTCAAGTTTTTGTTCGATTGCAAGTCAAGTTTAACCCTTTAGCGTAATGAGTCTGGTGACTTTAGTGCAATTTAACATTGATATGTAAATGTATATCAACTTTTATTTGAAGGTGTTTTACTTGTATGCCCTAGACCTTATAATGACGGTGGATTATCCAACACAAATCATTATTTGAGATTCAATCTCCATACAAGTTTACTACTTACGCATATACAAACTAGAAATTCCTTGTGCTTAGGTGTTGATGCAAAACATTTTTTGTATTGTTATTCCCCTTGGAATTGGTACAAGATCGCACATCATAACATATTATTAGGATGCTATTTATGCTTTCACGAGGGAGATATTTCAGAATTTATTTGGAAAACTTGTGTTCAATTTTAATACCCAACATTTCAAACATCAAAGATGTTTTCCATCATTATAGAGCACACCAAATGATCAATTAAACCAAAGAGATCACAAGTGGTAGAAGGCCTAAGGACAAATTTTCCATACATTAAGGGTACCATTTATCGATTAGCAAAGGCCCTTAGAAGAAAGAATATCACGGTCACTTTCACCCTATCAAATACAATTAGGGGCATGGTTGGCTCAACAAAAGACTCGATGGGCACTAGACAATGAAAGGATGTGTACAAAGATATGTGGTCACATGGAAAGGCATATATCAATGGTACTAGTGTTAGTTGAAAATAAGGTTGAAGGAACATAGTGCAAATCTTTTGTAACCAAGCACACAAATCTACCCTTGCTAAACATTCTTGTAACACAAATCACCAAATATGTATTGAAATTTTTTAAGGGAGGACAACTATACTAAGCGACATACCAGAGAAGCCATAAAGATTGAGAAACATGACAAAACAATGAATCAGGTTGATGGTTTAAAAATCAATGAGACATGGAAGCCGCTTGTAAACATAATCAAAGTTCAAACTACTTAAACTATAACATATTATGGTTTCACTACAAGTTGACATCCCCCAATTTCTATTCTCTTACAAACAAACAAATCATATAAATTCTAATCTTATTCCTCGACAACTCTCATCCCTCTATTTTCTCTTTACAATTCTCATCCCTCTTTCTTTGAGTGAAGATTTAGTTTGCTCACTAATGATGCACACTATCTTAACTCTCCAAAGCGTTGGATATTAAAGCTAAACACATATTTTCCAAATAAATTATGAAATATTAGGATGCACTACAACTCCTTTCTTATATTAATTTTATTGGGTTTCTTATTAATTACATAGAAAGAAGTAAGATGGTCTAATGCCATAGTGTGGGAGATATCTTTGTGTCACATTAATACAAATGTTAATAAACTAAAATAAATAAAACACCAATGTTCACCATTTTTTCTTTTTGTTTTTTTAAATTCTAAAAAAATATTTATTATTGTTTTTAATTAATTACCAAAATGTTAAAAACAAACTAGGAATGTATCCATATTAATCCCAAAAGTTATAAATAGTGCATCTGTTTTTTCCCATTTAATTCTTAATATATTTGGGGAAATATCAAACTATACTAATTATTCAAATTTTCTTTATGCGTTAAAGATCAAACTATGCTAATTTTCTTTGATATGAACACTCTTCCATTTAGTGGATCTTCTTCGAAAATACATCAAAGGAATAAATGAAAAACATAATACTCACTCACAACCATAATACATGGTATTTTACACATTTAAAATCCTTTCACACATTTGAAACTTACCAAAGTATATAAAGAGTCATTAGAGTAAATGTTGAGTGAAAATGCAAGTGTTGGTAAGAAACACATGGTTTGGATTTTTTTATATGAGTAAGTAGTCTAGGCCACATATGATAGACATAAAGGAAACATCTATAGTTCATTTTTATTTACATAATAAACAAAACTATTTCCTCATTTCTAGGAGTACAATCACTATTTTGTGAGGTGATTTATGTTCTCGATCAGTTGCTCAAAGGCTTGATTTTTTTGAGCCGATGAGGGTTGAACAAAATTGATGTCTGCATGTGGCACCTTCATCCCCCCCTCCCTCTCCTCAAGGGTGAATGTTGCATTTTTCCACGATACAAGTGCACACCTTCACCCCCTAGGGGGTGGGTGGTGGGGGGATGAAGATGTGCATTTATGCACTCTTGAAAATGCACTTCTTCATCCTACATTGCATAGTGTGCAATTGCACAACGCTATACAGATGTGCATTTTCACCCTCAAAGAGTGTGGGTGGTGGGAATATAAAAGTGTGCTTTTATGCACTCTTCACCCCGCATTGCACAATGCATAATTACACAGTTTCACCCTTCACTTCACAGTGCGAGGTCAAGATGTGCATTTTTACGATGCTCAAATGCATAGTTTCACACCCAAGGGAGTGGGTCGCAGGGGAATGAAGGTGTGTATTTGTGCATTGTATGAATGCACAAAAGCACAATTTAATCCCACATAACATAGTGCACAATGGCATGCCTTCACACACCTTGGGAGTGAAAGTATGCTTTGTGCACCACACCATTTTGTGAGGGCGGATCATGGCCCTTTCATTTGTTAAAAAACATAAAGAAACTTGTAGATATTGTATGCCTACATTAGCCCACAACACTAATAGACATGCATATAAACAAACCAATGTGTAGAGAATAGTGGACAAGAAAGTTTTATAATGGAAAACCCCCTTTTGACGAGGTAAAATATCTACCCCCAATGGCTACATTGTGTTTTCATGTGCCCTTAATGACAAAAAGGGCCATCTATTTAATGTGACATTGAAATGTGTTATCTTCATACAATGATGATTCACTCAACACCAAAAATAGGCTCCATGCATGTAACTTTTTATGCATGCATGTGATTATGACAACCTATAATCATTTAGTCTTACTCAACTACTTATCCCTTTCTCAAAACAAAACCGAGTTATTTCCAACACTTTCCCATGTTACCACACTATCTAGCACCTTAGTGCAAATCCTTCACAAGGAACAAACACTAGTGGAACATCGAAAGATGTCACCACTATCACCTATGCAACAACTTCCCTCTCTTTAGTGAAGGAGTAAAACCAACACAAGGGATGCTTCCTTAGTAGCCTCCAAGAATCCCTAAGTAAGACACTATCAAGTCTAGGGCCTCCCGGGTAGCTACTCAATCTACCACCAATAAAATAAGAAAGGCAAGGTAAGGAATACGTGGTGAGTAAAAGCAATTTCCAGATTTGAAGAGATGAGGTTCTAAGTCAATCTAGGAGGTTTTCCAAGTCAAATTAAGGCTCAAGAGGATCCCCAAATAGTACAAAAGAATTAAAAGCTAAAGGTTGTTGTAAAACTTGGAAAAATAGATTAAATTACAATAGGAAAACAAGTTATCAAAACAACAATAAAATCATCCCTTTAACAAGTAATAAACCAGTGAAACAAGAGGGCTAAACCATGAATTAAATTAGGGTTTCAATTATCAATAAATTCAGAAATTTAAGAGGCACACAACAACCTTAAAACCCTATATGTCCAACCCTAGAAGGCTGTAAAAATAAATCATTAAGGAAAATTAAGGTTTGAAATTGTTTATTAGGTCAAGAACATGCATAAAAGTAAAAACGTCTAGGTTCTTTATGACCATAAATGAATATTTTTTGTTACAAAAACCGTAATCTAACCCTACAATAGTAAAAATAGAGTAAAATTCAAAATTAATGATTGACTATTGGGAGAGTGACTAGTGCCTACTATATGTTTTGGGCATATGAGGTCAATTAAGGACTCGTTTGGAGAGAAGTGAGTGGATTTAGGGTGACATCTAGAGGTTGTTCACTACTAGACCTAGAATATCCTCCTAATATATTAAGAACAATTCAAGGAAAGCTTCTTCACTAGTAACCTTCTAAGAAATTTAATAAGAAGAGCTTGTTCAAGAAAAAACCAAGAAAATGCTCAACCAACACTAGAGAAGCAAAATTACACTTAAATGCATTCATAAACAAAACCACAAGACAACAAGAGATTACTTACTCAATAAATCTTTCATCCATCAAAACCATAAAAATGAAAGTCCATGAAGTAGCAAAGCATTCACAAACACATCTTCTCCAAAAAATCACTCTAACTATCCATACATAGCATTTTTCATAAGAAAAATTGTAGAAGTAGACAAGTAGCGATGTATATCCACAAGTAGCAATGATTTACAAGTGATAAGTGATTCTCTTAATTATATGAGAGATCTAGCACCCTTCTCACACAAAAGAATCCCTAAAAACATAAAATAATGACTTTATCTCTCACAAACCCTAGATATAAGGAAACGATACATAAAAAATACATGATACATGAGTGGATAGGTCACTAAGACCCCAACGATGCCTCCAAGATGAATTAAATAGTATTAAACATCAAATCATCCCTCGTAAATGCATGCTAGATCCCACACATGTGGCATGTGTTTCCTCATGAAGTGGACCACCCACTCCAAAGTGACATCTAGGGGCTCAAAAGCAGAACATTTCCTCTAAGGGTTGCAACGTTTCATCACAAAGTGTAATAACATCCCCCAAAATGTGTGACATCAGATCAAATGGTGTCCCATCATCATAAAGGTGCAATGTCCCATCATAGAAGTGCAACAACCCATCATCAAAAGGTCCAATCATCATGGAAAAGGTTCCATGTTCTCTCTCCAACTGTAACATCCTCATGTAAATGTCCAACATCCTCTAGAAAATGTGGAATACCCTCAATCAAGTGGTGGGGATGGCATCCATGAAAGTGTGCCAGTAGCACCTCAATATCCTCCAAAGGATCTGAGTGTTAACCAAGCATGTGGCTATGTGTAATCCATCCTTCAAGGATGGTCTCATGTTGTCCAATGCACCATGAAGATCAAAGGAAAGGCACACAATTCAAACAAAAAATATAAAGTGAGTCATGTCAATGAAAAATCCATTAGATAGATCTCATTAATTATCCTCTTCAAACTTCACACTAGTTTACAAAGTTATAAAATTTTCCAAGTTTATGTATGGGAGGATCATTATTATCCCCCATTAGGTGTGCTAATACCCAGGATAAGAAGTATGTCCCAAGGAACCCATCAACGAGTATGTGCACATTGTAATGGTATGTGGTATGGTTTGGGGTTTATTTCATGGGTGGATGTCATTGACATGCAAGGTCATGTATGATAGTCATTCTCATGAGCACCTTTGTAGAGGGAGTGCTTATGCAACAAGGAACCCTTTCCTTGTTATCATGTCTTTCCAAACCCCTATTTGCCTTCTTATTTATTGCTTTTACATTTTTTGGATTTTGACTTTTATTTTCTAATTCCTTTTGTTAGGTATGCATTCATTGAATAGGACTTGGGGTGATGGCCTCTTAGCAAGGGTGTAGATCTCATGCTTCACTTTATTTCTTGGTTTTTAGACTTCGTTTTTTTTGTTTGTTTCTTTTCCTTGCATTTTGAATTAGGGATTAACTCTTTCTATATCAGTTTTTATAAATTTGCATCAACCTCGGGCATTCAATCCCCTTCTTCTCATGGGATTATGAAGCATGGACCTTTTTGGTATACATGTAACAACCAACCCAAAAGAAAGGACAATGGAGAAAGGACATATAGAATATGTTATGTATGGTAAGGGATATGGGCATCATACCCCTATGAAGTCCCACAATACTACAACTTTTCCCAAGAGTGACAACACTTGACTAAAATATGATGATGACCACTAAGGTGAGATAAGGAAAAAAGTGTAAATTCAAAACATCATGATTCATTATCCAATTCAACCCCATGATCACCATTTTCATACCCAAAACAGTAACATTATCACTCGATATGAAATATCAGAACAATGTACCTTAGTGTTTAATGCACCATGTCATTTGATTTGAGTGAGATAAGTATGTAATGGAAGGAATTTATGGGAAATTGTCTATGGATATTTCAGGATGTCATCATCGGAACTGATGTATAGAATGTGGATCATGGAGAAAAAATCTTCGAAGTTACCCCTAGCAATGAAGGGGTAACACCCCGCAAGGAGAATTTGTTGAGAATCCATTGCGCTAGAAAAACCCCTCCCCACAATTTCTTCACTTTTCTTTTAATTCCCTTTCTCTAAGTGAAGGAATCATGCCTTTTCCCAACTTTTATTTCTCTCAAATTTTAGATCTCCTTTTCTATCAAATCTTGGTCCTTTACTCTTCTAGATTTCCTTCAAGATATCACGTACTCTAGACTTGCTTTATCACCAGAACAAATTCGGTTTGAATTGAAGATTTGCATTGGGTGTTGATACATAACATTTCATAGGTAAGATTACTTTTGGTCACCGATACATTGGCAATCCCACATTTTCTTCCTTCGCTAATACACCGGTGAAAGATTCACTTTATTTTTCGATACATTAGTGGTCCAATATCTTTTGTCCTTTTTGATACATTGGAAACAACATATTCCTTTGATACATCAACAAAATATCCTCTTTCCTTGTCGATACATCGGTGATCCAAGATATTCCTTCGACATCAATATGCCAGTGAAAGATTTCATTTCGTCACCATTATACTAGCTAAATATTTGCATTCCTCGCTGATACATCGATGCTCCAACATCTTCTTCCTTCGCCGATACACCAATGGAAGATTCACTTTCTTCACTGATACACTAGTGGAAGATTCACTTCCCTCGTCGATACACCAACGAAAGATTCACTTTCTTCATTGATACAATGGTGCTCCAACATATTCTTTCCTCGCTAATACATTCATGAAATATCCACTTTCCTCGTCGATACATGTGCTCCAACATCTTCTTCTTCATTGATACACCCGATTGGAAGATTCACACTTTGCTTTTCCAATACATCGATGAAGATTCGGCTTCCCTCAGCGATACACCAATGGAAGATTCCTTTGTTGTCGATACGTCAACACTCCAACATCTTCTTCCCTCATCGATACACCATCAAAATATTCACTTTCTTCGTTGATACGTGGACACTCCAACATCTTCTTCATTAACCCAATGAAAGATTCACTTTCCTCATGTTGAGGTCTATGATATTCTCCTTCAAATTTTTGGCATCATCATGATCAAGGATGCAACTTCTTCCAGTACCATCGTCATGAAACAAAGGGACCTATAACCCCTCAACTACCAACATGGATCCTTTGTATAAGTCTATTTTGAGCTCTATTCACAAGCTTGTATAGAGTGGTTTGTCTCCAACAAGGATACTAGGCCTCTATTCCTCTTTCCCTATACAAGAATATTTATTCTTATGATGGATACAAGATTGATATTCTCTGTGTAACCTCTGCGCCAAATTGATTGGTTTGATCCTTTCTCTACATAACTTGCACAAAATAACTCCTAACAACACACTAGCAATTAGGCCAACAAAAATCAACTCTTCCAATACTCTATCACTAAGAACTTTTTCTTCAAAGCTTATCTCTAGGGAACAATGCAAGTTAGAGTGCACCTTCTCTTCAACACCTCACTACTCACAATTCTTTGGATGGCATGTTAGATTGGTCTATTGGTAGGATTAAAGGAAAGTTCCAATCAACTTCTCGTGCATGGATGGCTACAACCAACCTGTAGGTGATGTTAATCAATAAATATATACTAGAATAACTTATCCCAAGGTCTACATCATTAACACATCAACACTTCTTCTTTCTTGTGTTATTTGGTTACAAGACTTCACCGAGTTGAATACTATAGAAGGACAAAGTCTAGTGCTTCAAATATTTAGATTCCCCACAAGCTTATAATAAAAGCCATATATGCAAAAATATTGGCACTTGCATATATGATTGGAATGATTTCGTTTGGTTTATTCTTGCAAAACCACATTAGCGATCTTATGGATAAGTTCAGCATATGGTACACAATATCTAATATCATATTGTGTGAACACATATATGAATAGGAATGTTTTTTTTTGTTGCAATTGGAGAAGGGTAATTACATATTCTCTTTATAAATCCAATAAGATCCAAGTCTAATTTCCCTTAGATAGACTTGTATAATGATAAAGTAAAACGTTTTTTCCCTTAGCATGTTGTCCAAAGACTGAGAACAATCACTTAACAACCAATTTAAATGTCCAACGCTCAACAACCAATTCAAATCACGAGCAACCAATTCAGACGCACAACAATTAATTTAAATGTTTAACAACCAATTCAAATACATGGGGAGAAAGAGACAACTCACACAAGCTATGTCTAGCTTGTACAATCATCGTGCAACCATGTGGGTGAGAAAAAATGATACAAAGAGCAATCAATTTGCCCCGGGCATGAAATTACAGTCTAGCAATGTTTAAGAATTCCCAAACATGTAAGAATTCCATCCAGGAAAGGACAAAATCACCCAACAATTCCTAAGAACACCCATGCATGTAGGAAATCACCCAAGGAAGGAGAAATCCACCCAACAATTGAAATCTAGACCCAACAAACAATTTAAATGGCCAAACATTTAATTGATGGCCCATGGAACAATGAGAGGCTCTCTCCAAGCATGTACAACATGAAAGGCTTTGTATTTCCTATACAATGATTAAATCAGCCTTACCTTTGCAAATGTGACTTCACTTCTACCAATTCAGCCTTAGGTAAGGTGGAATTGGCTCAGGTAATGTGAATTGACTCAGAGAGGAAGAGTTACAACCCATAAGAGAGAGAAAAATGTCCAACAACCAAACCAACCAATTTAGAAACTCTCTAATCTATTGCAATGGCTCTAGAATGGTAGCCATTGATCTCATAATTAAAAGGGAGTTGGACAATAGTAATTTCGAAGTTGTTTTGGTTATCCATTTCCATTAGAATTCAATTACAAAAATAAATTTAAACTAGAACTAAGAAAGTACACAACTAGTAATCAACCACATACAATTAGCTACGATATACAAATTTATATAAATGAATTCCACATAACAAAAAACATATCCTCAAATGGATGCTCAATCTATTCATCTTATCGGTTTTTGGTACAATGTAGCACCATGGCATTCTATACTTTTCTTTCTCCCCTTGGCCAAAGATCAGTTGGAAGTGAAATCCAAGGAGAATAGGGAGGAGTTGGGGAGATGAGGAAGGCCAACAGCCACACCCCTTCACTTCCCATTCATATTAGCCTTCTCTCCTATTCGTCTTTTATTTTCATTTTTTTTTTTTTGCTTCATTTTATTTTCGTTTTTTTTTTTTTTCTTTCACTTTTGTCTCATTGATATTTACATTTACTTGATTTTACAATGTTTACTAGATAATATTTATTTTCCAAATTGCATTGTAAGTTCTAAGTCTTACATCCATTCATTGGTTAGAATCCATTTTTGGATCATATTTCCAAAAGCTTGCAAAAGAGTTTAGCAATAGGTCTCCAAAGTTATGAGCACCTACAACAACCATTACAAGTGGGAGGAAGCTCTATTGTATAGAGTTATAGGGTCAAACCTCCTCAATAAAATAATAATACCGATACTTAAACCGTAGATCTAATCTATAAATGCATAAAAAAATAATATCCACCAACTAACTAAAGTGGACAAGTCAAACAATAGATAAAGTATTAGTGGCTATACCACATTTACAAATTTCCAACAAGATAATCACATAGAGTTGGGATGCATCCTCAAAATTGTTGGAAGACCATGCCAAATGTTCCAACATCCCTCATCAATCCTCTCCAAGAGAACCGATCCACTAGAAAATCCAAAAGTATGTGCAATAACCACTTCAAAGTGGCATGTGTGGCTCCTCTAGGTGACGTGTCCCTCCTCAAACCATGAAAAATGTGCCATGAAACCATCAATCGATGGATAAACCCTTAATAAATATGAATGGAATTCCATAAATTTTGATCACATACTAAATATAGTTCCCCGATTTTAGGATGTCTCCTCAACAACCTCAATGGATTGGTCTCCAAGGTGTAACCACTCCTCAAAAAGTGTGCAAATTGATAGATCCAAGGAAGAGGGATCAACCAAGTAAGGAGTGGCATCAATCCTCAAGAAAATTAATAGAAAATATCAACTAAATCCATGGAGGAAGGAGATGGTCCCATCACTCAAGAAATAAAATATGATAAAGTGTGAAATGACTCAACATATGTGCCAATGAGGGGGATTGTTATGGAATAATTCCCCTGCAGACAGGTGAATATCCCCTTGGATTTTGAAGAACTACACCAACAAATAATGGAGAAAATAATACAATAACAATGAACACTCAACTAAACATTTCTCAATACCAAAGCATGAATTTATACAATGAGAGAAGATGTTATGGGAAATCATCTTCTCGTACAATCTCTCAAGAATCTCTTCATGAATCTCTCCATGAATCTCTCAAATATATTTCCTAACTTTAATTATACTTTCTAGACATAACAAATAACAATATTACTAAAACAATTACATATAGAATATGATAAATGAATCATTATTCCAACATTTCTCCCCCATAATGATCATTTGGAAATATTCCAAGAACATCTATGAATTTGTAGAACTTTTCCTTTGATAGTGCTTTGGTGAAAATATCAGCTACTTGTTCGTCTGTTCTGCAATAACTGATCTCAACCACACCTTGTTGAACTAAATCTTAAACAAAATGATACTAAATATCAATATGCTTAGTCTTCTTATGAAACACTGGATTTTTTGTCATCTGAATAACACTTTGATTATCACATATCAATTAAATAGGTTGTTCCTATTGCTCATGAAGATCCTCCAAAATTCTTCTCAACCAAATTGCTTCATATGTTGTTGTCTCTACTGCTTTATACTTTGCTTATGTTGTGGAGAGAGAAACTGTAGGTTTCTTTTTAGTGCTCCAAGCAATTGCTGCTAAACCCATGTTGAATGAATATCCTGAAGTTGATTTCCTATCATCCATGCAAACTGCCCAATATGAATCTGTATAACCAATAAGCCTGAAATCTTTTGTAGATCTGTATATCAAACCATAACCAATTGTACCACGTAGATATCTCAAAATCATCTTATCTGCTTTCCAATGTATTTCCTTGGGGTTTGACATGAATCTAGATACCATACTGACTGCAAAAGATATACTCGATCGAGTTGTAGTTAAGTAGATCAAACTTCCAACCAATTGACGATACAAAGTAATATCAACTGATTTGGAGTCATCATGTCCGTATAACTTCAACCCAAATTCCAAAGGAGTTGTTACTAGCTTGCAACTCATCATTATGAACTTCTTCAAAATATCCAAATTATACTTGCCTTGTGACATCAAAATACTATCTTCTTTCTGCCAAACTTCAATTCCCAAGAAATAATGTAACTCTCCAAGATCTTTCATCTCAAACTCAACAATCATGTGTGACTTAAACTTTTGAAATAACTCAGCATTGTTCCTTGTGTAGATCAAATCATCAACATAAAGTGCAACAATCAGAATATCCTGACCTGACCGAAGAATATAAAGATTGGGCTAAGATAAACTTTTGATTAATCCACGATCCTAGAAGTATTTATCAATTTTTGAATACCAAGCCCTTGGTGCCTGTTTAAGACCATATAAAGCCTTCTTCAACTTGTAAACTTTATCTTCTTTACCTGGAAATTTAAAACCTTCAGAGTTCTCCACGCAAATTTCTTCATCCGCATAACCATTCAAGAAAGATGACTTAACATCCATTTGAAAAATTGTCCATTTACACTGAGAAACTAATGCAAGAACCATCCCAATTGTATCCATATTTTCCACTAGGGAAAATGTCTCAGTATAATCAATGCCTTCTCTCTGTGCATAACCTTTTGCAACTAAACGAGCCTTATACTTATCAATTGTGCCATCTGATTTATACTTAGTTTTATAAACCCATTTAGTACCAATCACCTCTTTACCTTTTGGTAAGTTCACCAAGTCCCATGTATCATTTCTCGCCAAAGCATTCAACTCTGCTTCCATATCTTCATTCCATTATTTATTTCTTGATGCTTCTACATAAGTTTGAGGTTCATTCATCTTCATTACCTTTTTCATAAGTGAATAATTCACAAGATTACTTTGGGATATGGTAATCCTTCTTTCAAAATTTCTATCTAACATATTGCTTTTAGAATGACTTCTTTCAAACCACTTAGGTTTCTTCTTAACTTCATCTTCTTTTACTGACTTGAAATTTGATTCACCATCAATAATAATTGTATCTTCTTTTAATTTCAACTGTACAAGTTCTGACTGATAAATTCCCTGCTCATCAAATAAAACATATTTGCTTATTATTACTTTCTTTGCTTGAGGATCAAACAACCTGTAACTTCTTGTTTCAATACTGTAACCAATGAAAATACACTTCACACTTTTATCATCCAATTTTCTTCTCTTTTCCTTTGGAACATGTGCATATGCAATACAACCAAAAGCTTTCATATGTGCAACACTTGGTTTATGTCCTGACCATGCTTCTTCGGGAGTCAAATTCAACATTGCCTTTGTAGGACATCTATTAAGAATGTATACTAATGTGTGTACTTCTTCAACCCAAAATTCATTACCAAGTGACTAAGCCTTTAACATGCTCCTAGACATCTCAACTATGGTTTTGTTTTTCCTCTCCACCACTCCATTCTGTTGAGGAGAGTAGAAATTGGTAAACTCTCGCTTGATACCATTCTTCCTGCAGTAATTCAAGAATTCATTTGACCTGTATTCTTCCCCATTATATGTTCTTAGGGTGAGAATATTGAAACCACTTTGCTTTTCAACCAATGAATTGAACTCAAAAAAATGAGAAAACATTTCAGATTTCTCCTGCAAAAAATACACCCAAGTATTCCTTGAAAAATCATCAATGAAAGTGCGAAAATAATGAGCCTTTCCAAAAGACATTGTCTCCATTGGACCACACAAATCTGAATGCACCAACACTAGATGTTCACTAGCCTTCCAAGTTCTATTTGAGAAACTTTCCCTATGTTGTTTCCCAAAAATACATTCTTCACACACTTCATAATCATTCTTGATATAAGGAAGACCATTCACTATATTCTTCTTTCGAAGAAACACCAAACTCTAAAAATTTAAATGTCCCATTCTTAAATGCCAAATCTTGTTGTTCATATCTTCTGTTGCATTCAAACTTTGTGAATTACTTGAATCAAAAGAAATCTTGAAAATTCTATCTTCAATCATTTCTCCTTTTGCCACAACTGCATTATGATTCAACTTATCCATGATTAAACACTCCTTGTTATCAAACACTAACTTATAGTTTTGCTCCATCATCTATCCTACAGAAAGTAGGTTCTTCTTCAATGTTGGTGTCAACAATGTGTCATCAATAAACTTATTCTTTCCATGCAATGTTGGAATTGCAACTGTGCATTTCTCTCTAACTTCTGAAACTCTATCATCACCAAATACAACTTTACCAGAATAGTTGTCATTAATTCTAGTAAACAACTCCTCTTGAGATGTCATATGAGTTGAACATACCGAATCAATATACCATGTTTCACTTTATTCATTGTGTGCCATGAAACTTGATATGAATACCTTCTCATTTCTGGTTTGTTCTACAACTGTATTAACACCTTTGTTTTCCATATCTCTCATTTTTGCATAACAATTCCTTTCAAGTTGACCATATTTATGAAAATAATGACACTGTGGGCCATGTCGTTGTTGAGATCCTTCTCTTCCTCTTCCATGAAAACCGTCTCTACTTCGTCCTCTGAATTGACTTGAACTTCCTCTAAACTGACCAAGGCTTCTTCTTCTTCCTCTAAATGCATTTCTTTGATAATTCTGTGATTGTTGTGGATTTCTATTATGACTCTGATTGATATTGACTTCTACCTATGCCTCTTCCTCTATGCCTTGTAGAAAAATCATGATCCATGATTTAGGTGGATATTTGTGGCCACCCACCTTTTCCAACTCGCTCAAAACAGTTTTCTGACAATTTTGGCAATTTACTATTTTTAACAGTTTTTAACTTCCGAGGCCATTTTGAGGGCCTAAATGAAGGTTTTTCGGGATCCAACTTCTCAATGATAGAAAAAGGCTCTAATTGAGCCCCCAAAATGAATCTCCTCGACTATACCTTTCCAACGAGCTATCATGTGCCCCAAACAGAGATCGTATGCCAAAGTTACGCCCCCGGGAAATTGATACACCAAACTACCCAAAACAGGGTCCACAAAATTGTTGGTTTTTCATCTTCTGGGGTTAGGGTTTTGGAGTTTAATTATGATAAAAATGCCTTTGAAGCCTCATTTTAAAATCATCTTCTTGAGAATGTGAGTAGCGAACACATCTCTTCTCAGCGATAAGCTACCACCATTCTAGCGAGTCTTTCACTCTGTATTTTTACAATCTTTGTACATTTTTGTTCATTAATAGAAAATTGTGTATTACTGTATCTCTGTGTTTATAGTTGCATCTATGATACATTTCTGTTATATTATTGGATATTCAATACATCTCTGTACATTGCTTTATTATATCTCCGCTCTCATTTCGCGCCGAAAATAATCTGGATCAGTGGTATCAAAGTAGGCCGCTCTTGATCATTTTTTTCAGTGCATGTCCCCAACGAGGTCTGAGTATAACAAGTTGGGTCTCGAGCTCATCTATCTTGAAGACAATCACTCTTGCACACCCAAGAAACCCTCGATGGTAGAAGAAAATAAAAATGATGGAGCATCTGATTCTATCAATCTGTTGCTTGAGCAAGCTCTCATGTGACAAAGGGACAAAATGATGGAGAATTTTTTCCACATCCTTCAATGCCTGCTAATAGCAATAGGTGCATCTTCATCAAACAACCACTTTGGAAGCACCTCTCCTTTCAAGGTACAGGTTAATTTTGATATTCCCATATTTGAAGGTCAGATAGATGCAGATGCCCTAGACAAATGGTTAAATCTGCTCGAAGGTTATTTCTCTGTTCACCATTTTTATGACAGGGAAAAGATCACCTTCGCACTCCTTAAATCTCTCCCCTATGTCAAACATTGGTGGGAAACTTACTGGGAGCAAAGTTCCACAGAAGAGTCTGGAATATATGGGGTTGATCCCACTTGGGATTTTTTTGTGGACACAGTAAAGGAAGAATATTACCCTATTGGAAACTATGAGGACCAGTATATGAGATGGACCACACTGCGGAAAGAGAGGGGCCAAGCAGTTCCGAAGTTCACCAATACCTTCCATACCTTGCACACCAAGCTGGGTATCAAAGAATTCGAACAACATTTGGTTCTGAAATACCATGGGGATCTACACAGATACATCCAAACTGAAATGGATTTTCTAGAAATCTCATCACTCGGTGTTGCTTATCGATATGTTGTTAAAATCGAGCAAAACATTAAGCACCAGAACAAATGGGAGTTTAGATCTGCAAATCCGCAACAACCAAAGTATGATAAAGACGAACCTAACAAACAGTCTCCCGAAAACTAGTCCAAGCCATAGGAAAATAAGGGTCACAGGAAGACAAAGAAGGACACTGTAAAATGGTGCGATTTCCACAAAATATCCTGGCACAACATCGATGAATGTATCTCAAAACAGTCATTGGTGGCCGAGATCAAAGACAGTAAGTCAAAACCTAATTCAGAATTTGATTATGAAAATACTGGTAAAAGACAGATCATCGACATAGACCCCACTGCTATTGTTGTGACCGCAACAATTCAACCAGAAGAACCAACAGATCCTGAAGAGTGGGAGCTCCTTTTTCATTCACAAATGTGGGTGAAGGGGACCCCACTGCATTTTATTGTTGATAACGGAAGCCATAAGAACCTCATCTTAGCAGAGGTCGTCAAACAGTTGGGATTGTCGACAACACCACACCCACAACCATACAACATCGGGTGGCTTCACCAGGGATGAGATCTTCATGTCAGCCAGTAGTGTCGATTGTCATACAGCATCCATCCCTTCAAGGATGAGGTATTATGTGATGTTTCCCCACTGGATGTCTATGATGTTCTCTTAGGCCAACCATATATATGGAAACAAAATGTTGTTTATGAGTCTCAACCCCACAGTGTCATTGTTTCTCTGGGGGCTCATCTCTATAGAATACCAGAGGTAGTTCTGACTATTGTTCCACCTAAACAGTGCCACAAGGTAGTATCTCATACTATAAAATTTAGCTTCTTCACAATGGAACAAAATGATACTACAACTACTATAGCCTTAGCCCAAACACCTTTTGTCCAACAGAAGCAGGTCGACAAGATTGCATCAAAACGTAAAGATTCATTTTGCACAAAGACATATCATGTATCTAGACTAGTTAAAAAGGTCCAACCCTTCCAACCACAAGTTTGTGACAACCTTAAAAAATCTAAGCAGGGCAACTTCTCCAACAAGGCAAGCAACTCATCAAGATGCAGATTCAACAAACTCTTTTCCCTCTCCCCTAGGAACTCAACACAATGGAGACCATTTCTTCCTAAGGAGGGAGGATTGATCCATATGGATATTAGTGGCCACCCACCTTTTTCAACTCGCTCAAAACAGTTTTCTGGCAATTTTGACAATTTACTATTTTTAGCAGTTTTTAACTTCCCGGACCATTTTGAGGGCCTAAATGAAGGTTTTTATGGATCGAGCTTCCGAATGATAGCCAAAATCTCTGATTGAGCCCCAAAAATGAATCTTCTTTATGATACCTTTCCAGCAAGCTATCGTGCACCCCAAACATAGATCGTATGCCAAAGTTACGTCCTCGGGAAGTTGATACACCAAACTACCCAAAACAAGGTCCACTAAACTGTTGGCTTTTCATCTTCTTTTGTTAGGATTTTGGAGTTTTCTTATGATAAAAATGCCTTTGGAGCCTCATTATAAAATCATCTTCTTGCGAATGCGAGTAGCAGACACATCTCTTCTCAGAGATAAGATGCCACCATTCTAGCGAGTCTTTCACTCTGTATTTTTATAGCCTTTGTATATTTTTGCTCATTTATAGAAAATTGTGTATGATTGTATCTCTTTGTTTATGGTTTCATCTATGATACATTTATGTTATAGTATTGGATATCTGAGATATCTTTGTAAATTGCTTTATTATATCTTCTCTCTCATTTCGTGCCGAAAATAATCTGAATCACTCCACTTCTCTGGTTGGTTGATTTTCTTCAACAGTAAGAAAAAATCCACTTAAGTCATCAATCTTCATTGTATTTAAATCTTTGGAAACCATAATACTAGTGGTGACCATCTGAAACTTGGGCAAAACATGTCTTAAAATCTTCTCAATTAGTCTCCTTTCTAGAACATCTTCACCTAAGGACATCATCTGATTAACAAGATCTTGCATCTTTGTGATGTAATCATGAATAGATTCATTACTTTGCATGTTGGCATTTTCAAAATTTCTCCTTAGTGTTTGCAATTTAGCTACAACCAAACCTTCATATGTATTCTTTAAAATATCCCAAGCTTGCTTAGATGATTCTGCAACATTAATTAGATGTTGCCCCTCAAGCTATTGAAAAATGTAAATTGCAACATATTAAACATGTTAAATCATGGATGGTACAACTAGCCACTAGAACCAAAAGAAAAATATCAGAGGTCATACCAGCATGCCAATTCATTATGAGTGGATTACCCACCCAAGAAACCTTAAACATACTTCCTTTAGGATCTTATGACCTACTGATTGGCATGGACTAGTTGGCCTCCCATAAAACCAAGTTGGATTGTTACAAAAAAACTTTGGAGTGTGAAAATGAAGTAGGGAGAAGGGTAACCCTACAAGGGATTCAAAATCTTGTCTCAGTGAGACAAATATCAGCCCTTCAAGTGAAGAAGTATTGCAGAAAATGATGTCCTTTATATGAAATACAAGTGTTGGACTCTGTTGAGGACAACAAACCAAGCCTAGAGGACCACCCCATATTAAGAGATTATAAATATGTATTCCCATAAGAAGTATAGGGTCTACCTCCAAGAAGAGATATTGACTTTTCAATAGAACTTGCACCAGGAGCAGTGTTAGTGTCTAGAACACCCTATAGGATGAGTACACCAGAGTTGGTTGAGATCAAGCTACAACTAAAGGAAATGATGGACAAAGGCTACATTTGGACTAGTGTGTCTCCATGGGGAGCACCAACCTTGTTTGTGAAAAAGAAGGATGACACACTTAGGTTGTGCATAGACTATAGGAAACTCAATAAGATGACCATAAAGAATAAGTATCCCTTGCCAAGGATCGATGACTTGTTTAACCAATTAAGGGGTGCTACAATTTTCTCCAATATTGACTTGAGGTCTGGATACCATCAGGTCCGAATTAAGGATGAAGACATCAACAAAACAACCTTTAGGACAAGATATGGTCACTATGAATATGTGGTGGTGCCATTTGGGCTAACCAATGCACCAACCACTTTTATGTGCTTAATGAATAATATACTCAGTAAATTCTTAGACAAATTTGTATTGGTTTTCATTGATGATATCCTAATATATTCTAGGAATAGGGAAGAGCATGAACACCATCTCAAGTTAGTGCTTTAAGTACTAAGAGAACATCAGCTCTATGCTAAGTTTAGTAAGTGTGACTTTTTCCAGAAACAAGTCCATTACTTAGGCCATGTTATTTTTGAAGAAGGGGTGGCAGTTGATCCTAACAAGATCAAAGCCATTATGGATTGGCCTACCCCAAATGATGTATTTGATATCAGATCCTTTATGGGCATAGAAGGATACTATAGGAGGTTCATAAAAGGATTTTCCAAGATGGGTTTCCTAATCACTTTCCTTCAGAAAAAGAGAGTTTAATTCCTTTGGACATCAGAATGTGAAGAGAGATTTCAAGAACTGAAATGTATTCTAACCAATGCACTTGTGCTGAAGATTGCAAATCCAAACAAGGACTTCCTTGTGTGTACAAATTCCTACAAGGAAGGACTCAGAGGAGTCCTTATGCAAGAAGAACATGCAATTTTCTACGAATCTAGAAAATTGAATGAGCATGAAATCAATTATGTGAGCCATGATCTAGAATTGGTGGCCATAGTGCATGCTTTAAAAATGTGGAGGCATTACCTCCTAAGTAGGAGATTTGTGTTGATGACAGATCATTTTGGGTTGAGGTACCTGTTTGATCAACCAAAACTTAATGCTAGACAAGCTAGATGGATGGATCTCCTTAGTGAGTTTGATTTTGAAATCAAACATATCCAAGGAAAAGAAAATAGGGTGGTTGATGCCCTTAGGAGTGTGAAAGTGATTCACCTGGCAGATGTAAGCACCTGTGAAACAAAGATGAGGGAGAGATTCAAGAGTGCACAAGAAACAAATTCATTTTTCAAGATTATAAATTTTACTTAGAGCAAGAGCCCACGGGGCTGAAGTAAGAATGTTATCAATTGTTGAGTGATGGCTTGCTAACTTATAAAGGTAGGTTGTATATTCCGAATTGTGAGGACTTGAAGAGGTTCACGATGGATGAAATATACAAAATACCATATATTGGTCATCCTGGTTATCAGAAGATGATCACACCACTAGAAAACTGATTTATTGGTTGGGACTGAAGAAGGACATAGCTGATTACTTGGCTAAATGTCTAGAATATCAGTAGGTTAAAGAAGAACACCAACATCCAACAAGGTTGTTGCAGCCCCTACCAATCCCAAAATGGAAATGGGAAACCATCTCCATGGATTTCATCACACGATTACCAAAATTGGCCAAACAGAATGACGCCATCATGGTAGTGGTGGAAAAATTGAGCAAGGTTGCTCACTTCATTCTCGTCAAGTCAACTTGCAAGGCAATAGATATTTCTAGTATTTTCATGAAATAAATATTTAGGTTGCATGGCATGCCTAAGGAGATCATATCTGACAAAGATATGAATTTCACCTCAAATTTATGGAAATCTCTATTTGTTGGTTTTGAAAATAAATTTCTATTTAGCACAACCTATCACCCTTAAACCGATGGGAATACAGAGAGATCAAGCCAAGCGTTAGAGGAGATGTTAAGGATGCATATAATGCATAAACCTAAAAAGTGGGAAGACTACCTACCACTGGTAGAGTTTGCCTACAACAATGGCTATCAAGAGTCATTGAAGATGAGCCCTTTTGAGGCCCTCTATGGTAGACAGTGCAAGATTCCAATCACTTGGGATAACCCAGTAGATAGAATCAAAATCGGGCCAGACATGCTAAAGGAAATGGAACAACAAGTAATTCAGATAAAGCAAAATCTGAAAATAGATCAAGATAGACCAAAAAGCTATGCAGACAGAAAGAGAACTACTAGAAAGTTCAAATCATGTGTATCTCAGAGTTAGACCCAGGAGAATCTCCTTGAGAATGGGAGCTTGTGCCAAGGTGGCACCTCGGTATTGTGGAGCCTTTGAAATTTTGGATAGATTGGGACAAGTAGCATATAGATTAGTGCTTCCTCCCATAGTGAAGGCACATAATGTTTTCCATGTTTCATTATTGAAGAAATATGTACATGATTCTAATCATATAATTGATTGCTCTGTGATTCAGGTGGAAGCAGAGGGAGAATTCCTTCCAAAACCTCAATGCATAATAGACAGGAAGGAAATGCCACAAAGAAATACAACCATTTCATAGGTGAAGGTGCAATGGAAACACTTTAGCCCAGATGAGGCTACTTGGGAAATGGAGGATGCCATGAAACAAACATATCCATTTTTGTTTACTTATATACATACAGAGCACATCGACAGATAGAACATCGAGGATGATGTTCCTTTAAGGGGGATGGGATTGTAATACGCCTGTTTCCCCCAGTTTGTAAATATAACTATAACTGGCCAAGAGACTATGGCAGACTAGATATATGTGAATGTTTTATTTGATGAACCTTTGTATAAAAGGTCAATGTATGTATTTTTTGTTATTAATAGAAAATGGATAAGTGTTGCATAACTGTTGAAAGGGGGGTTTGCCAAGATAGACCATGGATGTTATGAGAGAGATGGTGAGGGGAACCAGAAATGGTTGAGATGACCCCCACCAAACCAACAACTTACTGGATTTAATGACTCAGAACAATCCTTTGAC
Organism: Picea sitchensis; assembly: GCA_010110895.2. Classification (NCBI taxonomy): domain Eukaryota; kingdom Viridiplantae; phylum Streptophyta; class Pinopsida; order Pinales; family Pinaceae; genus Picea; species Picea sitchensis. Next base: position 53,936 of record SNQJ01S0017095.1, on the reverse strand, counting down.
CCATAAATGAATTACAAGTTAGAGTGGTAGTTGGAAGAGTCCTCCTCAAGAGTTAATGAGGAGATGGGGCAGAGTACCCATCTGCAAGACTTACAGACCTAACCACGAGCTGGAGATTCAGACCCATGCAACCTTGCTGAGGAAGGAAAGAAAAGAGGTAATTCGTGGGCAGAGGCAGAGCAACGCAAAGAGAGCGGAGTCGAAAGACCAATCTTGAGAAGATAAAATAGCACTTGCAGCTCTATGGTTCGAGGAAGAACTGGGAAATAAGTTCATTCTGGGCGTAAGAAGTTGTTGGAAAAGTTTTTGTTACAAGTTGATAAATGAGTCTGACGAGTGACTATGGAGGTACTCGGGTAGACCTCCTTTCTTGGTACAGAGAAAACACACTGCCAGGATCCCGTGGGAGGAGGAGAGTAATATACGTCCCCGATTGTCTTTGAGAAATAAGAAAGAGTCTCTCTCAGAGCATCATCGTCTAGCTCGGGGGTGGCCAATGGTAAATCCATTAGGAGTGGTTGTGCCTATGGTTGGGTGGAAACTAGCACCCCTTTCAGCAATCGCTTCGCTAACTCTCGTTTCCTTATAAGTATTTTCATACTCTGTGTGTTGAAATGAAAATGGTGATTGAATGCATATATATGTGTGTGTGTGTGTGTGAGAGAGAGAGAGAGTTTGGTATTGAATGATTAAAGGTAGAAATATGTATTGTCTTTGTGAACTCATGCTTTTGAATGGTCGTCTGCTTGCCTCATCTTAGAAATTAAAGAGTTGTGGGACGTAAGTCTGCAAGAGGGTCGGGGTAGGATTTATTGGAATGTTTAAGTCCTGTTGACCTCTAGTATCTACCTTCGCGGGAATACTAAGTTTGAACTTGATGGAAGGAGGGTGCCTCCTTGAGGTATTTCACCGTGTGACCAAAGGCTCATGCATGTGACCTTAACTAATTCACGGCTAAGAGATTAGCGAGTAACCCACGAGAGTTTTCGAAGGACCCATGTGACCAAGGTCTGGGTTCCCTACGCTAGGCCCAAAAGGAGATAAGCCCTTATGGCTTCGGAACTCTGGGAGTTCGAAGCTCCAGAGTGTTTCGACATTACCATTAGTAAACAGGTCGAAGGAAACTGATAGTTACGATTACCCATAAGGTTGACCGACGCCTGGCGGTCTCCCTAACTGTGGCAGATAGACTTTCCCCACCATTAAACTTTGATCCCTTTACCCATTGTGAAGTAATGTGAGCCATCGATTTGAGGGTATTTGGGAGTCCCCTTGGTCGTTGAATTTACATCGAGATAACTTCCGCGAAGTCCTAATTCAGGAGAATATGGATGTTAAAGCATCAAAATCCCTGAACACCAAATTTACGAAGTGCGGAGAATCGTGGATCTGGAGAGTCCATTAAGGACCCCTCTTAATTGTTCGATCAACCAGTGGAGGGACCCACGTACGTTACTTTGGCGGAGTCCTGCTTCGAGAGAGCGGAGTGGGCATCATGTCGAAACTTGGAGATGCGAAGTAATGAGGACCGTGGATCCCCCGAACGCTGAAGTTACAAAGTAACAGAGGCCATGGATCCAGGGGTTACGTGGACATAACTTGACTGTGAGATCTAAGGGCATAGGAAATCCATCAGTTCAGAGTGACATGGCACAATGACGTCATCCAAGGTGACATGGACCCACGATTGATGTGCCACATGTCACCTAGATTCATACGTCTCATAGACCCTACGTCCCCATTAACACGTGACACATGTCACCCATTGTAAGGGCCACATGTCATCTCCTCCTTGCCGTGTGTCACCTCTAGCACTCACATGTTTGGTACATTTGGCAAGAGGAGTATTCGGGACCCATTGGTACTTGCCTCCGCGTCTAGTACGTCACCACGTGCGAGGGTGGACCCCTCAGGACTCCGTAACTTCAGGGCTCCGAAGGCTTTGGATGCAGTGTCAAGGGTAAGTTGAAAGGCCTGAAGACCGGAGCCACATGGTGATATTTCGGGTTCCTTTGGGAGTTCAGGAATTCGGGACTTCGGAGGACATGCGTGCAAAAAGAAAAAGGGGTTTTCAGTGTCGAATGTCGAATTATCCTTTAGCCTGTGTGTTATATGAGGGATAAGTTCTGCCGTCGGATTTGACAGTCGATGGACCTTCCTTGCGGGAGGTAGGAACCGAGAGATGGTACGAATGAGTTGGACCCAAGTGGCCCTCAACTATTAATGCTCAAAGAACTTCGAGAGGCTATAACTTGCAAACCAGAGGTCGGATTAGGGCCCGATATAAATCATTAGAAAGCTATGGGCGAGTAGAAGAGGATGAAGACCTCGAGCAAGGGATTCAAGATGGTTAGAGTAAGCAAAATTTTGATGCCTCATCCCTAGGAAGGGTACTTAGGGGTCGAGTGTGTTACAAATGATCAAATATGTTGGTTTTCTAATCAATGCATGATTGTTCAATATTGCATGGGAATTATGAATAATGAATGTCAAATTGTCAATTGATGAATGATAGATGTTTCACTATGAAGTTGAAATTTGAATGATTTGAATGATGTACCTCATGTGAAAATGGATGTGAATTATTATCGATTTACATATATTTCAATTATATATATATATATATATATATATAATGTTCATATGTATACCCCTAATGTACCCTCATCCCCTGTTTCAAAAGTGTGGTACCTGTACTTGCACCCACACCCATATCCACATACCGTGTCAACTTAGCCCCAAACCCTTTCACTTTTTATTAGGGTTGAATGAAGTCTTGGAGATCGAAGGTCGTGAGAAAAAAAGTACTAGTATTGTTATAACTCGTTTTCACAAACTTAGATCCAAGCTCAGTTTCAACAACAATAGAGAATTTATATTCTTTGTCCAAAGAATCCACTTCAAACATAATTCTTTCATTTTGAATACTAAGTAATACGAAAATAAACTTGATCATGAGTACCTCTTCTAGATCTGAAATGCCCAATTAGACATACGCTTGTTGAACAACTCAATGTATTGTTGGATTGATTGGTTTGGAATTTTTGAGTCAATGCCATTGTGCCCATAGATTCACTCAATTCCCAAGAGGATAGAATCTCGTTTGCACTACATATTTGAAATTAGTCCATTGAGTGATCCACCTTCATAACGAGCAAACTCTGGTGATTTTTCCACCAATGTAGACAAACTTTGTCATATGGATCTCAACAATTTTGAACGTTAGTGCATTGGTAATCTCATAGGTAGTCTTAAAGTATGCTTCTAGAATGCACAACCATGAGCTAAGCTTCTCACCATTGAAGTTGCTATTGAACTTAGGAATTTGTACCTTGGTTTCCAACTAGAAAGAAACCAATGGTATTGGGCTTTCCTGAGGATGACTTTGTAAGAGAAACTCTTGGAAGACTCTTTCCATCTCCTACATCATCTAGTTCAATTGCTCCATAAACCTATTATTGGTTGAGTCATGAGTCGATTCCTCTCATGTATCACCTCTTGTAGCCATTAATGAATGGATCTTGCCCTTTTGTGAGGGTTTTGAGGCCACAACTTATAATGTTAGTAACTTCTACTATACTATTCAAGACTACTTTTATAACCGCAACTTGGAATTGTATGCCTACTCTACCATTGATAGTCATGGTGAGACTTCAATCTAGTTCATAGTTACAAAGAAAATCACATCACAAAATGTGGTTTCGACATATAATGAAGCTTGATTTCTCAAGGGTATAATGCAAGTAGTGTTGCACATAATCAGTATTATAACCCCAATCTAGAAATGGAACCAAAACTCTACATCTAATGGCATTGATTTCATTGTAGTTAGCTTTACCAGTAAAAATATATTACAACATCAAAGAGAGCTCCAAATATGCAACCAATTGATGTGAGTACAAAAATCCGAAGCTTGTTAAATAGGGTGGATCTAGGAGAAGGTAAAAGGTGGAGAACCTCTATGGAGGTTAGATGTAGGTCCTTGATTGTATAGAACTAAATGGCATGAGATCTAGTAAGGATAAAATATGAAGGCCCTTACAAAGCTAAATAGTTTAAGATATAGCGAGGGAAAAAGATGGAAACACTTACAAAGCCAAATGATGTGAAATCCAAAGGAAATGATTATTCGTTATGATACCAAATGATATGGGAAAAATACGAACAATGCAAATACTCACATACCAAAGAACATAAGAGAGAGTATGTAAGTACTAAAGATGAGATTGTTGGAACATGCATTATATATATATATATTACAAGAAGCTGTAAGAGGAAGTACAAACCACCAAGTGTGTGAATATCAAAGCCATAATTGTTAATTATAATGTTCATCAAAACTACTTTTAACTTCCTCACTCAAATCCAAATCCATGGTGACAAAAAATCATAGAACTTAAAATTTTATCTAAAGTTGTTGGTTATGATATTAAAAACAAAAATAACCTTAAAAATTTAAGTATTTAATTATTTGAAGGATTAAAGTGTTTTTCAATTTTTTTTTTTAAATCCAATTGTACCTATTTCCATATTTGAGGTATAATTCTAAATGGATTTTTTAAGTTTATTTCTACTTGCATTTAGCAACATCAATTTCCAAGAAAATAACCTTAACTATATTTAAATTATAATAGCATCGTAGTGTAAGGGTTTTTACTAATGTAAATTTTTAAATGTTACATAATGTCTTCTATGTATTGGTTTATTATCTTTCAGTATATTTGTTAGGAGGTTCATTTTAAACTTCAAATTTCCTAAATAATGTTAATATAAATAAGAAGATAAAATTCTTAAACCAATTTTGAAAAATATAAATTTCTAAAAATATAAATCTTTTTAATTTTGAAAAATATAAATTTCTAAAAATATAAATCTTTTTAAATTTTGAGTTAAAAAAATCTTAACTAATAAAATAGAGATAAAATTGTTTTGAAAGACAGTTTCCACATAGAAACCACTGTAAATTTTAACATCAACAACATTTTTTTACATAAATACCTATCCAAATAAACTTTAAGAAAAAAATCAAAAAAATCAAATTTCGAAAACACCAATAAAAAAAATAAAAAAAATAACAATAAAGAAAATAATTTTGACTCATACCAATGAAGGTTTAGGAAAAAAAACAAATAAACATAAATGCCAAAGTATAAGTTGAAATATAAATACCGATGTGATATTAGTCACATAAAAAATTGACTACGCAGAGGCTTCTTCCACCAAATAATTAAATTTAGTAAACAGAGGCTTCATCCACCAAATAATTAGAGGACTTCAACTGGACTTAATATCTAAGTTTGATTCTACACCCACTATCATCATTTTTCGAAAATAGATCCATGATTAAATTGATTAAAGTAATATGCAAGATTATCGTCATTTTTCGANTTATCAAAACTACTTTTAACTTCCTCACTCAAATCCAAATCCATGGTGACAAAAAATCATAGGACTTAAAATTTCATCTAAAGTTGTTGGTTATGATATTAAAAACAAAAATAACCTTAAAAATTTAACTATTTAATTATTTGAAGGATCAAAGTGTTTTCCAATTTTTTTTTTTTAAATCCACTTGTATCTATTTCCATATTTGAGGTATAATTCTAAATGGATTTTTTAAGTTTATTTCTACTTGCATTTAGCAACATCAATTTCCAAGAAAATAACCTTAACTATATTTAAATTATAATAGCATCGTAGTGTAAGGGTTTTTACTAAAGTAAATTTTTAAATGTTACATAATGTCTTTTATGTATTGGTTTATTATCTTTCAGTATATTTGTTAGGAGGTTCATTTTAAACTTCAAATTTCCTAAATAATGCTCATATAAATAGGAAGATAAAATTCTTAAACCAATTTTGAAAAATATAAATTTCTAAAAATGTAAATTTTTTTAAATTTTGAGTTTAAAAAATCTTACCTAATAAAATAGAGATAAAATTGTTTTGAAAGACAGTTTCCACATAGCAACCACTGTAAATTTTAACATCAACAACATTTTTTACATAAATACCTATCCAAATAAACTTTAAGAAAAAAATCAGAAAAATCAAATTTCAAAAACACCAATAAAAAAATAACAATAAAGAAAATAATTTTGACTCATACCAATGAAGGTTTAGGAAAAAAAACAAATAAACATAGATGCCAAAGTATAAGTTGAAATATAAATACCGATGTGATATTAGTCACATAAAAAATTGACTACGCAGAGGCTTCTTCCACCAAATAATTAAATTTAGTAAACATAGGCTTCATCCACCAAATAATTAGAGGACTTCAACTGGACTTAATATCTAAGTTTGATTCTACACCCACTATCATCATTTTTCGAAAATAGATCCATGATTAAATTGATTAAAGTAATATGCAAGATTATCGTCATTTTTCGAAAATAGATCTATGATTAAATTAATTAAAGTAATATGCAAGATTATTGAAGACGGTTTGGAATGGAAATTGTTTTTCGTTATATTTTGAAATTTCAAAATATAAGTTATAAAAAAGAGTTTGATATGAGAATGGAGGCTTATCTACCAAATTGGAAAATCTATAAGATACAATATTAACCAATTTGTTACTAATTCATTAATTAACATATTAATGATGGGCGTTCATAGCAAAATCGCAGAGATTGAAATAAATGATATGGAATCTGAAACAATGTATTTTGCAAAATTCAAATGTGTAGCACCTAAAATGAATCTGCAAATTTTAGTCAAAAAAATTGAAAGAAGAAATGAAATAAAAGGATAGGCAATCAAGGCCAAATTAGAGAAAGCTGATGAGTGGAAAAATGGCATGACAATATACTATAGAATTAAAATGCAGGTGATTCCAGTGTAGTGTAAAAAATACTAGGAGTTAACAATAGTTCCGGCATAAATGGAGGATTACATTTAAATTGTTTTAACATTAATGTTAATTGTAGTAGATATATAATTTGTAGTAAAATCATTTTTGGGTAGCCATTTTTTTATTGGACTCCTATGGCTAAAAAGTGTGATTTATAGGAGGTATCTATTTCGTCAAAGTCTTCCAAGACTTGAAGACTTGTACCTAGCCTCAACAACAATTGCAAGCACATACACAAGGACAAGCCTAGCCTCAACAACAATTACAAGCATATGACAATCATGCCTGCCAAGGGCAAACATGTTGCTGAGGAGACTTAACACTTGTTGAGGCAATAACAGTTTCCCATTTTCATTGACTGGGCAAGCCATCATTAAAATAATAAAAAAATTAATAAAGATAAATGTTAAAGAAGACAAAGATAAGGTTTAAAGAGATATGGAGCACATTAACTTTTCTTAGTAGTTTGCCGAGCATTACAAGTATACAGAAGAAATCCTTCACAACTTCCTGCGGAATGGTCACATGGCCATGCCATAGACTTCCTACATCAATCGGCTTGACTCAACTGAATTCAAATTACTTCTTTTAAGGTAACATGGAGATGATGATAATTTTATTACGTTTCTTGAGATCACAATGAGGGCCATGGACCAAATAAGCAGAAGACACATATTGGAAAACGTTCTAATGCAAAAACCACTCAGATTAGCAAGAGAAATTGCACTAAAATAAGATTCATGTTGGTGCACACACGTTCTATCACTCAGATTAGCAAAAGAAATATCACTAAAATAAGATTGGTGCACCATTCTTATAACAATTTTGAACAGAACACAATGGAGAGTAGATAGGCTTCAACCAAACAACCATGTTTCTAGCTGCTTCTTTATCATATTTTGTTAGATGTCCAATTTCTACCTTCTTCTTTATCATATGTTAGATGTCCAGGGGCGTTACTAGCAGATCTATTTCCTTGATTTTCCCTTCCAAAAAATCTTTCCGGTAGTTCTTATAACCCCTAAGGATGGGAAGACGCTGTTACTCATAATTGAGAAGTTGTAATAAGTAACAATGTCCCTTCTTGGAAAGAATACTTTCAATTTTACATCGCCTAATTTCAAGGCTTAAACAAAGACCCCACATTTCTTCATTGACAATTTTCTAGTGTATATCAACACCAGCCAACCTCCTTAATAATTAGCCAAAGAAAGATGAGCTCCTCTTCACCTAGGGAATCCTCTATATCATAAAGATGATTCTCTTTTATGATGATCTCTTCTCTGTTTTGGTCAGAGAAATTTGTTTAGCAACTGCATGCCTTAAAAGCCTTTACCAAAGTCAAAGAGGTCGGAATCTTCACTGAAGTACAGACATAAAGAAAGGCTGGGTATACCTTGTGATGATATCAGACTGTGAATTAAAGCAGTTCATGGAAGTGTTGTTCTGATTGAATGTCAAACATGTGTCACAATTGCGGAAAACCAAAATAACTTACTGAACACAAAAAAGCTTGCAGAATGCTTAAACATGAGGGCTATCAGTATGTGGAGCTTTTAAGATTGATGTTTGGAAAATTTTCCTCAAAAAATGTTGGGTTAACCAAAAATAATATAAAGGAACAGAGTATTAATATGTATTAATATGGAACAAAATCTCATCATATGGATATACCACTATAGTAAGATAGCTTGGAGAGAGGAAGGATACTAACGCATTAACCTTATGACTTACAACCAAAAGAGTGCATCTGGATTGACAAAGCTTCTGGGGCAGGTAATGCCTCATAAATGACCTCTGTCTCACAATTGCTATCCATGTGAGATTACTCACAACACACATCCAACACAATATAAAAATATTTGAGTTTCAATTTTTGAGCATAAAGTGGTGTTGCTTTTTAAATGCGATCCAAAGAGTGGAGGAATGCTAATAAAAAAGAAGTGATTTTTGATGTAATTTTTGATATAAACCTCCTCCAAAATCAAAGAAGGTTATCTGAATCCAGCTCCAGCATAAAATCATCATACTTCCCCACGTCTATTGAGTAAACATAATTGGCATGGTATAATAGCATGCAAAAACACTACATCACTTAGAATCCAGTCTTTAATTCTTCAGTCCAAGTCATCGAGTAGATGTTCTATAAAATATAATAATGCTGATACATATTAATACATTCATGCTTCATGGGTTTAATTTACACTGCCATCTCATTCAAAGAGTCACGAGCCTAAGGCAGAAAACGTCACATCCTGCATCACATCCTGTATATTATGTTAGCAAAATGTACCAGAGAAGATCTTCAAAGTCCACATCAAACCATAAACAAGAGCAACTATACCCAGCATATCAGCTAAGCAAACGAATATGAGCATGCTTTTGGTAAGGCGAACTTATGGACTGCCATTAATTTAATGGTCCCGTAGAAGGGGGGTTTCCTTTTTTTTCAGCATTGGCATCATAGTAAGAAGAGGAGCTGAGGTTGGAAAAAATGTAATTGTCTTCCCATGGATTCCTGTTTTCTCGGAGCTGAGGTTGGGAAAGATGTAATTGTCTTCCCATGGATCCCTGTTTTCTCGGAGCCGATGGTGTAGAAAATTTGACAGGAAAAATACAGAGATTTAAGAAACGTCATGCAATATACAAATTCCCCGTGCATTTAAAAAAAAAATCTCTGAAGCTATAGGAGCTAAAGCTAGCCCCCTTCTCGAACTGAGGGCTGAAAAAATCATTCTTCAAAATTTAGGAGATTTGATTTTCTCCCTCCAGATCCATTCTTTCAACTGCATCGAACTGAATTCCATGAGATTGTGATTTTCTCCCTCCAGATCCATTCTTTCAACTGCATCGAACTGACTTCCATGAGATTGTGTAGCTGAGTCACACCTCCACCCTCCTCAGAGCCATTAGCTAATCTTTGGGAAGACAATCCATCCTTGATATAAGGAATGCTATTTACTTTTTAAAAACATTTACATATAGAGATTATTCAAGGTCTGAGGAGGGCTCTTAAGGCTTAGACTAAGCCCAAACGAAATAGATGGCCTTTCACTATAACAAGAGCTCATTTGACTCTCCACATCTTCATCCACATTATGGAGCATAATTTCTGTGTTACGCTCATAATCATCAGTTTTCATCTTCTGTGCCAAGGTTTCCAACAATTCATCACAGTTTTCTGATTGACGGTGTGATCTGTATCCCATAAAAAATTCATTAACACTGTTAGTCACATCGATCATGCTACAAGCTGGTAACTTTTTCAATCCCTTGTCTTTCACCAATTTTTTCACAACTGCGGCATCATCCCACTTTCCAGCTGCAGCATAGATGTTTGAAAGAATTATATAGCATCCAACATTTTCAGGGTCTATGCGAATAAGCTGTTTTGCTGTCCATACACCCAGTTCAATATTGCAGTAAGTTCTGCAGGCACTAAGCAAGGCTCCCCACACACTTGCACTAGGCTCCAATGGCATCTTTACAATAAAATCTCTTGCCTCATGTATATGTCCTGCACGGCAAAGAAGGTCAACCATGCAAGCATAGTGTTCCACTTTTGGGGTAATGCGGTAATCTTGAATCATGGAGTTAAAGTATTTCCAACCTTCATCCACCAGCCCTGAGTGACTACATGCAGACAAAATACCAACAAAAATTATGTGGTTGGGCTTAATACCAGTCTGCTGCATTTGCTGAAAAAGCACAAGGGCATCCTTGCCATACCCATGCATCCCATGTGCAGAAATAATTGCACTCCATGAAACCACATCTCTTTTAGGCATTATGCCAAACAATTGAGATGCAAAGTCTATTCTTCCGCATTTGGCATACATATCTATAAGGGAATTCCCTACAAAAATATCTGATTCAAACCCATGTTTAATAACGTAACCATGGATCCACATACCCTGTTGCAAAGCTACCAAACTAGTAAATACCTGGAGCACATTCACAGTGGTGGTGGAGTTGGGTTGCATTTTCGATAATTGCATTTTATTAAAAAGCATAAGGGCCTCTTTGTGATATGTGTTGTGGGCATATCCAGCAATCATTATATTCCATGACACCACATTTCTTGTAGACAGTCTGTCAAAGAGATTCCGTGCAGCATCAACTCTACCAATCTTGGCAAACATATCCATGAGAGAATTGACCACAATAACATCCGAGTCCAATCCTCTTTGAACAACATAGTCATGAATCAACTTGATCTGTTGCAAATCACCGAAACGGGCGCACGCTTGGAGCACACTGACCATTGTAACTGAATTGGGTACTACGTCCACCTTTTGCATTTTATCAAATAGTGACAGAGCCTCGTTGGCAAGTCCATTCTGTACATACCCAGCAATCAGTGCACTCCAGGAGATGACATCTTTATCGAGCATTTTGTTAAAGATTCGCCGTGCACTGTCCATACATCCGCATTTTGCATACATGTCTATAAGTGAATTTCGAAGGAAAGCATCTGCTTCAAAACCACTCTTAATTGCATGGTTATGAAAAAACTTACCTGGTAGCAGAACCCCTAGATGGGCACATGCCTGGATCACACTCACCATAGTAACTGAGTTGGGTTTCATGTCTACCAGCTGCATTTGATTGAAGAGACATAAGGCTTCCACTTCATGCCCATTCTGTGCACATCCAGCTATCATTGCATTCCATGAGACCACATCCTTTTCAGGTATTCTGTCAAACACTCGGCGCGCATGCGCTACAACCCCGCACTTAACATACATATATACGAGGGAATTACTTACAAAAACATCCAACTCAGAGCCAGTTTTGACTATATGACCATGAATCTCTTTCCCCTCTTGCAGAGCGAATAGCTGGGCGCATGCCTTCAGTATAAAGGTAAAGGTGAAATCGTCGGGTTGTATACCTGCATGCTGCATTTGGCAATATATTGCAAAGGCTTCCTCACATGATCCATTCATGGCATACCCTCTGATCATCACATTCCATATGAAAACATTTCGTTGGCGTATTTTGTCAAATACATTGCGTGCATCCTCTATGCAACCCCACAAGGAATACATGTTGATGATCTTGGAACCCAGAAAAACGTTTTGCTCAAAACCATTTGCTATAACTTGGGCATGGACTTTCTGTAGTGTTGTTATACTATTGCAGACCTGCAAGAGAGAAAAATATGTAAAGGAATCGTATGACTTATCCAATTGGTGTAGTCTATAGGTATTCCAGTGAATATTAGGATCATCATTTTGTTTGGGTTGCACGTTTAGAGCAGGAAGGGCATGAAAGTTTCTGTGATGGATAAGAGCATTATAATGAATAAGAGAAATGACTTGCTTGTAAAGATGTTTGTGATGTCTAAATTTGTTGTGGGAATCATACCACCGAGGCAACACAAGAATTGGCATTGTGGCGATTTAACAGGTAGGCAAAGAAGACATAAATATAAATCGTAATGCAAAGTCGTTTTCGTTGATACAGTGGACTTATAAAACATTTGCATTTTAATGGAAAACTCTGACTTAAGCTTTGCCCTCTTACAAGAAATCTTAGCAGGAAGCATAAAAGATTCATGTTACCTCCAGACTTCGAGTTATTATTGCATTCGTTGTTGAGATTTCGGCTTTGCTCTCTTACCAAAAAGGCTTAGCATGAAACATAAAAAATTAACATTCATCCAGTTTCTAAGGATTTTCTCGAGAGTTTAAAAGAAATTTGACAAAGTGATCGTATCTCTCCCTTCCTCTTTATTCTCTTTGTTGAAGGTTTTAGTAGATCTCTTATGGCAGACAACGACTAGCATCGCGTGTGAAGTATGCCTTACAATGAGGAGGACAACCCCCTCTCCCACTTACAATTTGCTGATGAGAGCATGCTTATGGGTGAATCAACAATCCACGAGGCAAACGGGTTCAAATCTTTTTGGATTCTTTCCTTCCGGAATCAAGAGGCAAACAAGAAGGAAAAGTCTCGACTATTCTTCTTCAACTCTAGGGAAGATGTTGAAAGAAATATAGGAAGGTTAAAGGTTTTTAGATAGGCTCCCACCCTTCCATGTATAGACGATGTTGAAAGAAATATAGGAAGGTTGACAGGTTTTTAGATAGGCTTCCTCTCTTCCAAAGACATGGGTGTACCTCTATTTGAAACAAGAAACATAAACAAATATCGGATGTCTCTTAAAGAAAAATTGAGAAGTAGGCTCTCTACGTGGACCCACCACTATCTTTATGTAGCTGGTTAGATTGTTCTAATTAAATCTATCCTACAAGTCATCCTCTTTATTTCTTTTCAACCTTAGTGGCACCTACAAAGGTCTTAGAATGCAAAACAAAATCCTATGAGGAGAGCCAAAGAAGGAAAGGAAGTGGTCTATGGTTGCTTGGTTTAAAATTATCCATCCTTGTAATAAAGGAGGACTCAACATCCATTCTCTGCAAGGGATGAACTCAACGTTATATGGGAAGGTGTTATGATGTTGGTTGAAGAGCAGAGATGTGCTCTAGGGTAAAATATGGAGATCTAAGTATGTTAGAGGAGTAGAGGAAGAACATCTAACAAGAATGCACCAAATACCTCTAAGCTTCTTCCTCTGGGACAATATAACACGACACTTCCCCCTTATTCAAACAAGAAAGCTTATGGGACATTGTGGTAAGGGATCTGGCCCTCTTTGGGGATGGTCCTTGCCACCAATGGATCCCTCTTTTAGCAGATCCGAATTTTTAACTCCACGAGACAAGGTTTCAAGCTCCATGGATGGCATAAGTTTGAAAACTACTTGGAGAAAATATGTGATGAAGATGCTAAATGTTGGAGGAAGTGGAAGGATCATCAACTTTGGCCAACAACCCTAATATCTTAAAAAAAAACCTTGCTAAAGAGATCCTAAGAAATCGAAAAATTAGAGCAAATAGACGATCTGACATTCTTAAATGGGGGATGTGGGGTGCAAGTACATATGAGGTCAAACGGGCCTATGAACTTTAGCAATGCAACTAGTGGGACCTAAAGAAGGCATGAATCTAAAAATCAATATGGGCATCTTTTATATGACCCAAGACTAGGGCCTTCCTTTGGTTAGTAGCACAAAAAAATTCTTAACCTATGACAAATTGAAATGTAGAGATTATAAAGGACCTTCTAGATGTCCAAACTATTAACTAGAGGAAGGGACTCATTATCATCTCCTCAAGACCTATGCAATTGAAATAGATTTGTGGGAGAAGGGTAGGTATATCTTTCATCAATTCCCATAAGCAAGGGAAAAGCTAGTGGAGATTTTGGAAGGTTGGTTGTAATGTTCCCGACTTGTCTAGTCTGGGAAATGTTGCTAATGTGTGTGTAGGATCAAAGGTTTACAGCATATAAATGATCATACAAATAATAAATGTGACAAAGGACTGCAAGTTTGTGTTATGATATCTCTCTGGATTACAAAATGGCCGAATGCGGCTAAATAACTGACAATACTCGACTAGATCAACATACAAAGGATCTTAGCCGGAATATAAATAAGCAACTGCTGCTGAATAAAATAACAACACTCGGCTAGATCAAAAGACAAAGGGATCTTAGCCGGAATACAAATAAGCAACTAAAAGATAATACCCGGGATATGGGAGCACTGCGGAATCAATGAAGAATGATGGAAGACCTGGATGATCTTCCCGGTGACTAGGGTGTGTCTTTCAACACCGAAATCAACCAACTTTCCTCCTGGAATACACTGAACTATCTCTCCTGAGATGCGCCTCTTCTCCTCAATGACAAGTCATAATCTGCATAATGATGAATTAGGTCGCTGACCCTTCCTTTATAGCTTTCCAAAACCCTAAA